>CAUYRH010134559.1:0-13710 GCA_963574655.1 Perodicticus potto
ACCAGAGATGTTGGTGTGGATGTGGAGAAAAAGGAACACTTCCACAATGCCGGTGCGAATGCACACTAATATGTTCCTTTTGGAAGGATGTTTGGAGAGTACTTAGAGATCTAAAAATAAACCTGCCATTCAATCCTACAGTTCCTCTACTAGGTATATATCCAGAAGACCAAAAATCACATTATAACAAAGACATCTATACTAGAATGTTTATTGCAGCCCAATTCATAATTGCTAAGTCATGGAAGAAGCCCAAGTGCCCATCAACCTACGAATGGATCAATAAATTGTGGTACATGTATACCATGGAATGCAGCCTTAAAGAAAGATGGAGCCTTTACCTCTTTTGTGTTTACATGGATGGCGCTGGAACATATTCTTCTTAGCAAAGTATCTCAAGAATGGAAGAAAATGTATCCAATGTACTCAGCCCTACTATGAAGCTAATTTAAAGGTTTCATATGAAGGCTATAACCCAACTATACCACAAGAATATGGGAAGGGAGGGGAGAAGGGTGATTGGGGGGAGGTAGGGAAAGGGGCCACACCTATGGTGCATCTTAGAAGGGTACAGGCGAAACTTACTAAATATAGAATACAAATGTCTTCATAAAATGTCTTCATAAAATGCCATGAAGAGTATGTTAAACAGTTTGATGAAAACATTTCAGATTGTGTATGAAACCAGCACATTGTACCCCTGATTGCACTAATGTACGCAGTTATGATTTAATAAAAAAATAAATAAAATCCCAGCTCTTTCACTAACTGTAAGCATGCCCTGAGGCACATAAACCTTCCAAAGCCTCGGTAGGATCATCTGCAAAATGGGAGTCATCAGAGTATCCGCCCTTTCAAGATTGTCGCAAAGAGAAATGAGAGATGGCAGTGAAGCACATGGTAGAGTAAAACATAATAAACACTTAAATCTCAAGTTATAATACCAGCTAGAAAATATAAAACAGCTCCTAAGTGGTTGATACAAATTCAAAGATAGCAGATCTAAACATGTTTTTGAGAAAAATCAGGGTATTTAGAGAATGTTCTTAACTCTCTGATTCCAAGAAGTGCCAAGGGTTCTCACAACCTTTCCTTTTTTTGTGCCTTTCTAGACAAAATTCTAGGTGGAAGGAACACATATGTGTTTATAGAAAACTTGTGTCTTGGTTAATATAGTCTTAAGACTATTGACTTCTGGAGGGCAAGGACCTAAACTTCTTTAAGTCACCTAAAACTCTCCCAAAGACCAATACATTGCTCTGCACTCAATAAAATAATTTTAATCCCTTATTTGTTGATGGAAAAAACATGAGGTATTTGGAGACATTTGCCAACAGCAATTGATCTTGGAAAATAGAAATTAAACTTCATCAAGCAAAGTCAATGGCAGGCAGAAACCAGGAAAATAAACACTGAGAAAATGGAGAACTGAGACAGCAACTGTCTGATACAGAAAACATTCATACAAAAGCATTTATGCTGTAATTTTACATTAATAATTAATTTTATATTCAGTACTGCATTTGATCTTTTTGGAAAATTAGAGAGAGATTTTGGCATATGAAGACTTTAAGATTCAGAGAGATAAAATGATTGACCCAGAAGCACTGTTACTTAGTTAATATAAAAAGGAAACTCCAAAGTCTTGATTGGAAAACAAAAATGATAAACAGTGTTTGGGGAAATGTTCCTGTTTCAAATATCTATGTTGAAAGTAATTGTACTGACAATTATTTTCTAGCACTTTTCTCTGTAAAGATAATAATGCTTCCAGACTGCAGGTGCGTTCTGATTTCTAATGGAGCTAGAGATGTTGAGATATAACAGTTGATAACTTCATGGCATTAGTCCTGAAAACCTGAGCAAATAGCTTGAGGTATTTTTTAAATATGTATACATTTTTTTTCTCATCTAATACCAGTTCATCCCTCCATTAACCTGGTAGAAATTAAATCACGTAATAGCATAATGCTGTGAAAAACTGAAGGGTTCCCCAGAAGCATAATCTGACTAGTAATGAGTCCTGACTCCCCTGGGAGCCCTCCTTCTCCTGGTCCCCTCAAGCCCCTCCTATCTCTAAGCTTGTGTGGCTCGGGTGCTGCACCATTCAGTACTCCACTGTGTGTGAGGGTCAGTATTGGTCTTAACCCATCTGCCCGATTGTCCTGAAAAAATCCCTTAAGATCAGGTACAATTACTTCTCCTTGTGCTTACACAAAAGCAGGTGCCTGGAAAATATTTACTGATGGATATTATAGTTGCGCTGGGGAATTGTAATGCAATTTAATACAGAGAAAGAAAAGTTATTTCTGACTGGAAAAGTCAGACTAGACTTTACAACATAACATTTGTAGTGGACCATGTTGGATGAGTGAATCACTACAGAATTAGGATAGTTACAGCAACAGAAGCATAGAGCTAGATGAAATTTAAGTGGTGATGTGGCTCAGCAATCCTTTTGGTACAGTAAAATCCCTCCATAATTTGAAAAGTGGTTTCAAATTTTTCAATCACACAAAATGCCTAGATGTATTATTGTGAAATTAATGAAATGACAAGTGTAGCATTTCATTTGGTGGTTTAATCTGGATCTATCCAGATCCCAGTTATGATTTAGTGCCACCTGATGGTGGTTACCTAATTCTCAATTAATATTAATGGGGACCACTCAGGTCTTTGGGGCTGGCAGAGACATCTAAGACTACTGTAGCAATTCCAAGAATTATTTAATCAAATGGCACCTGTTTCATAAGCCTGGTTGGGAGCAATTGGGCCAGGAGAATACAGGCCTATTTCCTCATATGAGTTGCTTGCTATTTCCCTACTTAATCTTACTCCCCTGTTCATATTGCAGTAAGTTCCTATATTTCCCCCCAAACCTAGGAATATGACAAATTTAGCCAGCAACGTTTGAGGAAGAGAATGCATAAAGGAGCCAATTGTTAGGTATGTCATATGAGAATCTCTATTATCAAGGTGCTTATTGTCATAAGATTTTACCATCTTTGACCTTGTCCTCTGCCCTATAAGAGATCAATCAATTTATGCTCATGCACCCTAGTTGCAAAGCCAACCCATTCACTTTTGGGTGCTTTTAATTGGTGGAAAGTCATGGCCCAGACACTATTCTATTTTTACATGCATACCTTGGGACTGGCTCTGTGATAATCCAGGAGAATCCTATGCCCTTCAAATGCTGGATATGGTGCATATTTTCTAAGTTTTCTTTTTTACAAGCTAAATTTCCTGAATTCTTTTAGATATTACTCATCTGCCTTGATTGCCACTTGTATCCTGAATGCCAAGGGAAATGCCTGTAACATGGTGGGCGCTCAGTAAAGATGTACTAAATGAGTAAGTGATTAGACAAATGAATGGTTCCAAGTGCTTTTGTCCCTTTCATGAGCATGTTTTGATATGGCTCTGTCCCCCCAGACAGGTGTACAACTCCAGGTATTGTCCAGATAGGATAAAGAACCAGATTGATCACAACACTCCTCCTAGAGGCCAAACATCCATGAAGGCAACCCGTGACTGACTTCTCTTTTTGAACAATTCTATTATAAAGGATTCATATCAAGTTTAGAGTCAGCTAAGGCACCCCCTGAGATTTTTCTCACAGATCTGCTTACTGTTAAGCTACATCTCCCCCAATTGAGTTTTCAGACTAAAGTGCAAGACCTCACATTATTCCCTGTAAATTTTATCTTGTTGGATTTAGGCCATTACTCCAGCATCTAAAGACCTCTTTGAGCCTTGATTCTGATCTCTGACATATTAGATATTTAGCCTAGCTTTGTTCCACTTACAAATTAGATGAGCATTCTCTCATTGTCCTCATACAAGTTTTCAATAAGTAGCTGGACCAGATCCTGGGTACAGCCCTGAGACTTGCTTCCAGAGACTTTCCTCCCAATTAATGGTCTTTTATCTTGCAGTTGCATTATTGCCTGAGGCCACATGGGAAGCAACAAGAAATAGAAATAATATACCATTAGAGCTTAGGCAGACCTACATTGTAACCCCAGCCTATCATTTACTAATTGTGCTCCTTCTAGCAAGAGACATGTGCTAAACGAGACTGAGGGGTAAGAAGATTATTCCAACAGATTCAAACAATGAAAAGCAGTGGCGCAGGGCTGAGAAACTAAGGCATGCCCAGGGGACTGAAGAAAAATAAAGATACAATAGAATGGTGCTTTGAAAAGAAGATAAACTACAAATGTATAATTTTTTGCTTTTATGTGTATACGGAGGTTGCCTAAACTCCCTTCTTCATCTTCTATCTGGGGCTCATTAATTGGAGAAAATAACCATTTTAAGTGATAGCATTAAAGTAATTTCTCTCAGAACAAGTATTGACATGCAATTTAGCATATCAAAAGAGGACTGGGAACCCTGGTTCTTCACAAACTTGCTTTGTGACATTGGTTAGGTCATTTAATTAGCCTTTTGGGTCTCCTTATCTCCAAAATAAAGGAGTTGGACTAAGATCCCTGACATTTGTACTATGGTGGGATAGGGGTTGGGAGTAAAGGGAATTGTCCACGGGACCTAAAAGCAACAAGTTATATTTTACTACTTGCTAATGCCTCTTTTTCCTTCCTCTAATTTCATCACAACTAGGCCTAAGCTACCTTAAAACTCCAAGAAATAGTTTTCCTAGTCCACTTTTGCTTCTTGTTAAGAGAAAACATAAGAGAACGTTGTTCAGGCCAGCACCCTACCAGTCATTTCAGTATTTAAGAAAAAAAGCCCAGAGGCTGATGAAAAACCCATTCACCATGAGTTCCCCTATAAAAGTGTGGCAAATTATTACAAATAGTATTTGATTCTGCCCTAAATAATACCTCTTGCAGAGAGAAGTAATACGTGTGCTTCAGGTCATAAAATAATCATGAGTTGGGATGATTAAAATTTGAATCATGGTTATATTTTCTTAGAAAGATACTATTGTCCCTATTAGAGTCAGATGACAAGCGGAGCTGGAGATGGAAAATGATCGAATTAATGGAATTCCTAGTTTCTAAATGCACATGAACTTTATGGACACTAGTCGAGAGTCTCATGGTTTGCCAATAACAGGGACCCAGCTCAAAACGGTGTAAGTTATAAAGGAAATATAGCAGGTCATTTAGCTGGGAGCCATTTCATCCTCTCTGCCTCTTCTCAACTCACATTACTTTGCCCATTGACCTCATTCCCTATACCTTTAGATGGTCTATCTCCATGTAGTGAAAAGAGGAGGCAACAAGACTACAAGAGTTGCAGGCTAGAATCATTCTAGCTTTTCTACTCTGGAGAAAAAGATAGCCCTTTTCCACACATAAAATCCTAGGGAAGAGCTTGGGGGTGGGAGGAGGGTTGGATTATGTCTGTAACCATAAGACTGAGAAACTAAGTTTGGCAGAACCAAAAGAGACACTTGGAGTGGAATAAGGTAAACAGACATATTCATAGCAGAAGAAAAGAAATAAAAATAGCTAGGCAGAAAAAAAAGAAAAAAACTGAAAGCCACCGAGCCTGCAGATGACCATTTCTTAGAGACAATCAAAATCTACTTCATTCATTTGCTTTATTTTTTAGACAATACTTAAGTAATCTTGAACAGAATGTTTGTACCAATATGGATGGTAAAGGCTGTTCCAGTGAGGTGACGCCCAACCATAAAATTATTTTCGTTGCTACTTCATAACTGTAATTTTGCTACTGTTATGAATCGTAAATATCTGATATGCAGGATATATTTTCATTGTTACAAAGGGGTCGCAACCTACAGGTTGAGAATTGCTTGTTTATAATAAAATGAGAAATGAGAAAAATGACTTAAACATGGAATTGCTAAGCAGAGAGAAAGCAGAACTTTAAAGATTTGGAAAATTCTCAGTCTATCCATATTGAAATGAATGAGAAAGACTGTTGCAGAGAAAACATGAAGGGTAAGGCCAAAGATCATCTGATAGGGATAGGCGACTACCTAAATAAAAGCCAGGACCTATTGTCCAAGACAATGGAAAAAATGACCCTAAAGATGATGGAGAAGTAACCAGGCTTGCTTCTCCCAGCACACCCCCCAGAGTGTAAAAGCCCTAGTAGAAACAGGACTACCACAGAAAGGCCTCCTCAAGGCATCACCCAGAGGAACTATAGTCACCCATCCACTATTCCCAGTGCAGGGGAGCCACGGGCATGTGACACAGACATAGAGCCACACTGGAGGTGAGGCTGCTGTAGCAGCAGGGCTCAGGCACAGACCCTTGTGGGGAATTAGGGCCTCCCCAAGCCAGGGTGGTGGGACCCCAGCCCCAGTGGGCCTGTGGGCAGACCATCAAGCCAGAGGATAATTCCTGAGCCTTAAGTTTCAATGTTGTTTTTCTTTTATTTGTTTATTTATTTTGAGACAGAACCTCAAGCTGTTGCCCTGGGTAGAATGCCGGCCTCACAGCTCACAGCAACCTCCAGCTCTGGGCTCAAGCAATTCTCCTGCCTCCTCCTCCCAAGTAGCTGGGACTACAGGCGCCTGCCACAACACCTGGCTATTTTTTGGTTGCAGCCATCATTGTTGTTTGGCGGGCCCCAGCTGGATTCGAACCCACCAGCTCAGGTGTATGTGGCTGGTGCCTTAGCCGCTTGAGCCACAGGCGCCGAGCCTCAATGTTGTTTTTCATAACAGGATCGTTACTCTTCTTTTTTCCTTTGGAAATGACCAGGTCTAATCTATGTTTTTGTATTTTGGAAGCACTGGAAGCCTATACATGTCTGATTTCACAAGTTTATCGGCTAGAGAGTAATTTGCCTAAGAACAGAGTACCCCTAAAGTCTCATACATACGTGATTTCGATAATATTTAGATAAAATACTGAATTGTAGGCTTTTGAGTTGATTCTTGACTACGTTAAAACTTTTATGGCTCTTGGGATAAAATGAATGTATTTTGCACCCAAGAAGGACATGAATTTGGAAGACCAAGTTCAAATGCAGTGCACCTCAATGTGTCCCCTCAAATTTTATGTTGAAGCCTAATCCCCAACATGAGGCTATTAAGGGGGGGGGTGTTGGGAGGTTATTAAGTTATGATGATGAGCCCTTATAAATGGAATTAGTGCCCTTAACAAAGAGCCCCCAGAGAAATCCTTTGCCCCTTTTCCCATGTGCAGATGCAATGCAAAGAGGCTATCTTTGGTCGGGGCTAGTTTTCTAAAAAATCACAAACAGAAACAGAAACCAGGCCTTCAATAGACATCAAATCTATTATCATCTTGAGTTTAAACTTCCTAGCCTCCAGAACCATGAGAAATAATTTTTTTGTTATTGATAAGCTATCCAAACTATGATTTTCTGTTTTAGATTCACAAGCAGACTAAGATACCCAAATCCTCAGCATTTGTTCTGGTGATGATTAGGAAGAATAACACCAGGGAACAGAAGAATCCTTACTCTTAGGTAATCTCATTGTGTCTGGCAGTGTTTTCCCTCAGTGAGGCTCTACCTGACTCTGTGTCCTCTCTGGAACCTGGCTGTCTTTGGGGCATGAGTTCTTTGCTTTAAGTCTCCATGAATGCTACTTCTTTCTTTCATGGGGTTTAAGAATCTTTCATATGCCCCTCAGTTCAGCCAGACTCCAAGGCCTTTAGCTGTCTTTACCTCTAAATGATCCTCTAGTTTCTCATTCATAATTATTAATGTAGTTCCCTTTTTTCCTCACATAGCCTTCTCCCAAATTTCAACTCCAGCACTTTAACAATCATTCAGACCCCATTTGTTTTCTCTGCAAATTGAACATATTTCGTGATGTCAAAACCAGGACGCTAATGAGGCTTGTGTGGTCGGGGCTAGTTTTCTAAAAAAAATCACAAAAGTAGATAGCCTAAATGGTGTCTTCATATATGAGAGGGACAAATATTTGACACTGCTTGACAAAAGGAACTCAAAACATGAGTTCCTACCATTACAATCTGATTCCATGCTCTGTCTCTTGTTCAAATGACAGTCGGCCATTGTAATTATTTATCAATCCTCTTCCAGAGGTAGAATTAGATAGACACTTAGAAAAGATCATACAAGTTTCCTGGGACCAAGGAGAAGACCCAGAGATGCCGTCCTAAAGGCCAAAGGCATATAGCCCAGAGACATCAAAGAGGGTTCCTATGTCTGGAGCCACACATACATTTCTGTTTCTGATTTCCTTTTACTCTTATGACCCAGTCTGCTTTTTTCTTGTTGCCCTTTTGGGATTTGCTGACCCTGCCCTAATCTTCTTAAGGACAGATATCCCTTTTATATCAGATCTAGTGGTGCTTCAAAATGTGTGCTTACAACAGATTAGGCTAAACAGAAAGCTGAGGCTACTGAAAGGCCAGGTCAGCCAGCCCTGAAAGAGAGCGGCATCAGCACAGGGGAGCAAGCTAATGAGTTTGGCAAAGCTGCCACTGGAAGATTGCCAGCGTCTCACTTCCCAGAGAGTCATGGTTTGCTGAATGGTTCTGTTGATAATAGTTTAGGGGTCAGAGAAATGACGGACATGATCAGGCAGGATTGTCAGTTCCTCTAAGCTTCCACCAGGATGTCTTGAATTATTGGAATTTTTTGTTTCTTTTTTTGTTTGCTTGCCTGATTGTTTGCTGTATTTCTTTTTCTCCTTTTGAAGATCTCTTATACACTCATCTCAATACAACAGTTGTGTGTGATGTTCACAGCTGCTATCAACCTTTGCATCATCTGAAAATGTCTGGGTGAGTAGGAGTCAGCAGTGAACAACCAGCATCCAACTCTCATAAAGATGAATCAAACTATGGTGATCTGATAAGACTTGTGAGATCCATTTTTTTCACTCCAAAGGAAGAGTTATTATATCTTCTAAAATTGTCAGTGTGATAAAGAAACCAATTGCAACTGGAAGACACACTATTCATGCTTCACCAAAATGCACTAACTGGGTAAATAAAGAACCATGGTTCATACCAGCAACCATAAATTTAAAGTTAGAATTTCAGGTCTCTATCTAAAGAATGACAACATCATCACTCCTGATTCATCTAGCAAGAATGCATCATCCTTTTTCTCTGATCTAATCAGAACATCTGCTATGTTCGTTTTTCTTTATAAGTCAGAAAGGTGAAGATGGGTTTTAGGTCTTCTCTCCGACACCCTTCTTGACTTAGGGAGGAAGAGGAAGTGGGCTGCATGAGAGCAAAACGTCGGCTTCTATTCTGACCACTTCCTGAAGTCAGTTTCAAATGCTGTACGCAAGTGCCATCTAGTGGTCATTGATAAATTAGCAGGGCTCTTTAAGAAAGAAAAACCCAAAGCTTTTCATGAAATCACCAAACACGTTTTTATCTTTTTTATTTAAACGGGATGATTTTTCTGCATTTGCATTCTTTTTTAGCAGAAATTATTTCCTCCATCTGTTTCTCTTTGGTCGGGATGGAAGTATCTTGGCTCATCTTCTATCAAAATGTGCTCCAATCCATAAAATGTAGGCTGGGTTTTATGCACAAGGAAACATATTGAGAATGCCTTCTTTACTGACAGTTACTACTCTGTGGAATAAAATTGAATTGGTTCCTCTGATTCTATACTCTATTTTAGCAAACATTTTAGGGTTAAGTGGAGAATGGAATTAAAAAAAAAAAAAACCTGAGAATTGGGGTTGGAGCAGACCACAGCAGACTATAGAACCTTCAGTGGTTCTCCATTGCATATAGGACGATATAGCAGAAATTCCCATCTCAAAATCAAACTCTCTTCAGTAAGACCTGAAATCACTTTTCTGATCATCTTCTCGTTCTGTACCCTACTATAAAGCATTATCTCCACATTAGCCTATTCTTCGACTCCTAAATAACCATTTAGACTCTCTTCATTTACTTACCATTGACCTTCTCCCATTCTTTCCTTCCTTTCCCTGCCTACTCAACCCTTTTTTCCCATCAAGTTTTATATTACTGTAACAGGATATCAAATGGAACTGTTTTAGTCTTGTTGTTCATCGAGAACTGTATCAATTAGTTACTGCTGCATAACAAATCACCCCAAAAGATAGTGGCTCTAAACAACAGGCTTTTCCTATAGTTCACGCACACCTGTCAGAGTGGATGGGTGGTTTCAGTCTCCAGTTTTGGCTGGGATTATTCACACATTTGTGGTCAATCTATGGATCAGAGAGGGAAGTTTTCTATTCTTGGCCCATCTCTCCCATATGTATGTTAATTAGCTGCAGGATGGTCTAAGAATGGCCACAGCTGGAAGGGGCTGGGCTCTTCTCCCTGTGGGCTCTCATTCTCCAAAAGACAAATTGGGGTTTGTTCACATTGTGGTGCAAGGTACCCAGTGAATAAAACCTCACAAGACTTCTGGAAGCTCAGGCTTGGAACCAGTACTCCACTACCTTCAGATGACCAAACAAATCTCAAGATCAGTTGAGATCATAAAGAAATAAACTCTAATTTCTGGTAAGATAAAGTACAAAGTTAAATTGTACAGGATTTAGATACAAATATAAATGTTTTTTAAAGAGGATCTTGCAATCAATCTACCTCAAAACTCAACAGATGTTACATTTCACAGTGAGGTAAAAGGCCCTCTGTTAAAAAAAGAGAGCGAGAGAGAGACCCTTTTCAGAACCTTAAAGGGCTGTCTAAAACTGGATGGTAGTTATTAAACTGTCACTTTCACTAGGATTTGAATAATGGATGATGTGCTGTTCTTTGAACATAACTAACACTTCCTAAATAATGCACACCAAGAGGAAGGGTAAGGAGAGCCTGCCCTTAAACCACAGTTAGGAGGGAGGATATTCAGTGAGATCTCTTTAATGAGCCTGATATGTGTCTCTGAAGGTCTGTAGCTGTCATTGAACTATTTTCTGACTCATCCTGGATGAATACAGAGCACTACTGCTTGTAAACTTATGGCATTCCCATGAATGATGGGTCACAAATGCAAGGCTTCATGTGAAACCAATGAGAGATAAGAGTTTTAGAGAGATCCTCAGAGTTTTCTTCAGATCCTCATCAAGAGAGCAATGAAAACCTGAGCACTGAGAAAGACAAACAAAAGGAAGCAAACTGTGGGCTAACTGGAAGTCAAATAACTGGATGGGAAAGAAATAAAATTAATTGGAGAAAGGGAAACAAGTAGAGTTATAAAGAACCTCGGAAGAACCTCCAGGAAAGAAAGAATCAGCCTTTGGTATAGGAAGCTAAGATCCCAGTGATACCCCCAAGTCAAGTAAGAACTTTCCTGCCTCTACCGACTCTCCTTCACATCCTCCCAAACTCCTAGCCCCAACATCACCACTTCCATTAAGGAAGGTGACCAAAAAACAATAGCACTAGATGGGGAGAAAGAGCCACAGCTCCCTATCCTCACCCTTTGAAAGACCTGATCTTGGGATAGGGATCTGGGGAAACTAATTTCAAGACAAATTTTACTTTTTTATTATTATACTACACAAACTAATTACTGAGTTTAAACCATGTTTCACTTTTCACTTAAAGGTAAAAGGTAAATATTCACCCTGAAGCACATGTTCAAATGGACAGAGATGAACTGCTTTCCTATTATGCCTCATAAATGTTGCAAGTTCAGTAAAATGATTTCCTTAAGTTTCTCCTTTGGTGCAGGTGTCCCAGGTAGCACTTCAGCCACGATTCTGTCTGTGTTGATTTTGCCTTTGCTTACAAGAAAGCATAGGCCTATCTATAGCTAAAGAATCTAAATTGGAGTTAGAACTTTACATTTCACTATATGATGGCAGGCATATCCCATAATATCTCTAACTCTCTATCTTCTTCCTTTTATGAAAAGTAAAGTATGATAATAATATCCTGTATCCATGATTATAAAAAGTGTTAAATAAGATAATACAAATCAAAGAGATATTTAAAGTTATTTACTGCACTAGAAAATCAAAAGAAAAGTTTAAAATATTTATTAATTCACTTATAACAATAATAAACCCATGATATCATCTTCAAGAAGAATACACTTATCTAAAAATTAACTGTGTTTTCCAAAATAAAATAATTGAGGAACGGCAGTGGCATAGTTTTTTCATTTTTGCAATTTTATTTTTCTATCTCTGCCGAACTAATAGAAACAGCTAGATTCTTATATCTGCTTCTGCAGTCAATGTATTGCAATTTGTGGTTTGAGTACTGTTCATGAAGACACTTTGTCCTCAAACAGATATGGAGTTAAAAGAGAGGGCATATTTCTGTAACAGTTTCAGATAATTGTGGATATGCTTTGATACTATACCAAAGCTCAACAAGCAATAAATTATCTAAAATCACTTGGAATGGGGAATCTGAAATCATATAAATAATTTGTGTGCTCATTGATATAAAAATTAATTGGCTGGCTTGGCGCCTGTGGCTCAACCGGCTAAGGCGCCAGCCACGTACACCCGAGCTGGTGGGTTCGAATCCACCTGGGCCCGCCAAACAACAATGATGGCTGCAATCAAAAAATGGCCAGGCATTGTGACGGGCGCCTGTAGTCCCAGCTACTTGGGAGACGGAGGCAGGAGACTCGCTCGAGCACAGGAATTGGAGGTTGCTGTGAGCTGTGATGCCACTGCACTCTATCCAGGGTGACAGCTTGAGGCTCTGTCTCAAAAAAAAAAAAAATTAATTGGCTTATTGGGCACTTAGACTGGATCTTGTATTTGTGCATTATTTTTAAAACATTTTATATTCCTGGCTGGATGCCTGTGGCTCAACGGGCTAAGGCGCCAGCCACATACACCTGAGCTGGCAGGTTCGAATCCAGCCAGGGCCCGCCAAACAACAATGACAGCTGCAACCAAAAAATGGCTGGGCGTTGTGGTGGGTGCCTGTAGTCCCAGCTAGTTGGGAGGTGGAGGCAAGCGACTTGCTTGAGCCCAGGAATTGGAGGTTGCTGTGAGCTGTGATGCCACAGCACTCTATCAGGGTGACAGCTTGAGGCTCTGTTTAAAAAAAAACAAAACCATTTTCTATTCCTCATTTGGGAAATACTGACTCACTGGAGGTTTACAGATGTTGACACATTTCACTATACAATATAAAAAATTCACTTTTGTTAATATTACCCCTGACCTCATCAGAAAATTCTTTTAGGTATTGGGAAGCTATCATGTTTAAGTGCCTAATTCAAGTGGTCCATACTGCTAATTTTTGCTTAAAAGTTAAAATTTTTCCATGGGTAATAAATACTATTTGTTGTCTTCTTGAAGTAACTCACAATGTTAATTTTTGAAATGCCTCTAACTTCTTAAATATAAATAACTAGGGTTTATTTGTCAGTGTTTAATTCAAATAAAATGGTGTCCCATGAAAAAAGCTGCTAGTTCAGAGAAGCTTCTGTTCATGTCTCTTGCCCACAATAAAATGGGATCACTTGTTTTTTTCTTAGTAAAAGTTTGAGTTCTCTGTGGATTCTGGTTATTAGACCTTTCTCAGAAATATAACTTGCAAAAATCCTCTCCCATTCTGACGGCTATTTGCTTTAGTTAGTGTGTTCTTGGCAGTGCAGAAGCTTTTTAACTTGATCAGATCCCAGTAATGTTTTCGATGTTGCTTCAATTGCCTGGGGTGTCCTCCTCATAAAGTATTCTCCCAGGCCAATTTTTTCAAGTGTTTCCCCTACACTCTCTCTAAGAATTTTTATAGTTTCATGTCTCAAGTTTAAGTCTTTTAGCCAGTGAGAGTCAATTTTTGTTAG
>CAUYRH010134562.1:0-32642 GCA_963574655.1 Perodicticus potto
GGTGTGATTCCAGGTATTGGTCTATTTTCTTCACATTTTCAAATTTCTGGGCAAAGAGTTTCTTGTAGTAGTCAGAGATAATCTCTTGTATTTCTGTGATATTTGTTGTTTTTTCCCCTTTTTCATTTCTGATTGAGGTTATTAGAGATTTTACTTTTTTCTTTCTAGTGAATCTGGAAAAACACATCAATTTTGTTTATCTTTTCAAAGAACCAACTTTTCTTTAGTCTGAATGATTATTTGTTTTCAATTTCATTTATTTCTGATTAGATTTTTGTTATTTCTTTTCCTCTGCCAGGTTTGGATTAGATTGCTGCTCCTTTTCCATTTCCTTAAGATGATAAATTAGGTTTTTGATGTGCTGTCTTTCTGTTTTTCAGATGTAGACATCTAATACTATAAGTTTTCTTCTTAGGACTGCTTTCGCAGTATTTCACAGGTTTTGGTAACTTGTTGCTTCATTGTTGTTGTGTTTGAGGAATTTAACAATTTCCTCCTTTATCTCTTCATTAACCCAACTGTCATTCAGCATAAGGTTGTTTAATTTCCATGCCTTTGTATGTGTATGAAAATTTTTGTTGGAATTGAGTCCCACCTTAATTACCCTGTGATCTGAGGAGATGCAAGGTGTAATTTCAATTCTTATACTTTTTTATGGCCTGATTTGTATCCTAGGATATGGTCTATTTTGGATTATGTTCCATGGGATGATAAGAACAACGTATATCCCTTAGCTTTGGGATGGCATTTTCTGTATATGTCCATTAAGTCCATTTGTTCTAGGGTCACATTTTAGTCCCTTGTATCTTTGTTTAGTTTCCGTTTAGAGGATATTTCCAGTTCTGCTAGAGGGGTATTAAAGTCCCCAGCTATTACAACATTATGAGATATCATATTATGCAGACCAATCAAGGTCTGTTTCACAAATCTGGGAACATTTAAGTTGGGTGCATAAATATATAGAATTGAAATGTTCTCTTAGTGCATTATTACCTTGACCAGAATGAAATGAACATCTTTGTCTTTCTGAACTTTGGTTGCTTTAAGTCCACTTGCATCTGAAAATAGGATTGAAACCCCTCCTTTCTTCTGATTTCCATTTGCTTGAAGTACTGTTTTTCCATCCCTTAACCCTGAGTCTTGATTTTTTTTTTTCAAGGCTAGGTGTGTCTCCTGGAGATAGCATATGGATGGCTTGTGCTTTTTTTTAATCCAATCACCCAGCCTGTGCCTCTTCAGTGGTGAATTCAGTCTATTGACATTATTGAGAGAATTGATAAGTGTGGTGGAGCTCTACTCATCTTACCTTGTGAGTCTGTTGTATAGTTTTATCCTTTGCACCACTGTGGAAGCTAAGTTTTGACATTTAGCTTCTGGGTGTTTACTTTGCTAATGGTCCATTGTGATGGTCAGTGTTGAAAATAGGTCTAAGTATTTCTTGTAGATCTGGCCTTGTTGTGGTGAATTTTCTCAGTGCTTGTATATCTGCAAAAGATTTAATTTCTCCATCAATTTTGAAGCTTAGTTTAGCAGGATACAGAATTCTGGGCTGAAAATTGTTTTCTTTAAGAATGTTGAAAGTGGGCTCGGCTCCTGTGGTTCAACGAGCTAAGGCTCCAGCCATGTACACCTGAGCTGGTGTGTTTGAATCCAGCCCGGGCCCTCCAACCAATGATGGCTGCAACCAAAAAATGGCCAGGCATTGTGGTGGGCGCCTGTAGTCCCAGCTACTTGGGAGGCAGAGGAAAGAGACTCTCTTGAGCCAGGAATTGGAGGTTGCTGTGAGCTGTGATGCTATGGCACTCTCTCCAGGGTGACAGCTTGAGGCTCTGTCTCAAAAAAAAAATGTTGAAGGTGGATGATATGCTCTTCTGGCTTGGAAGGTTTCAGTTGAAAAGTATGCTGTCATCCTAGTGGCTCTGCCTCTACAGTTCAGTTAGCACTTGCTCCTAGCTGTTTGCAGAATTTTTCCTTTCATTTTGACTTTGGACAGGTTTATTACAATGCATCTTGGAGAGGCTCTGTTTGGTTGAGATGACCAGGGGTTCAATATCCATCTGAAAGGAACGTGTTGGGGTCTTTATTAAAACTTGGGAAGTTTTCATTTATGATAGTCTCCAGCAGGGCTTCCATTCCTTTGGGACAAACTACTGCCCCTTTAGGAATCCCTATTATTCTTATGTTTGAATGCTTCATGAAGTCTCATAGTTCTCTAGGCACCTCTGTTCTGCTTTCTCTCTCTTCTTTTCTGCCTCTTTGACTACCTGGGTTAACTAGAAAAACTTTATCCTCTAGCTCTGAGGTTCTTTCTTCTCCATGGTCTAACCTATTTTTGATGCTTTCTACTGCCTCTTTACATTTCTTTGTCTCCTTCATTTCCTTAATCTCTACTATATCCTTTCTACATTCTACATATCTCTCATCTGACTTTTGGTTCTGTCTTCCCATTTTCTCATCCATTGCTTTTGTTGTCCTTATCATTCATATTTTAAATTCTCTTTCTGTCAAGTTCATTAATTCTTTATAGGTGGAGTCTTCTGTAATAGCTGCCTCATGGTCCCTTGGAGGAGTTCTTCTGTTTTAGTTTTTCATGTTGCCCAAATTTTTCTGCTGGTTCCTCCTCATGTGTTCTTTCTTCTTTTTCACCGCCTTGTCTTTATTTTTTCTTCTCAGTGCCTCCTTTGCTTCAAATTGCCTTGTCTCAAGCTTAGGTCTTGAAGTGGCCTCAGACTGAGCAAACCCAAACTCTTCCTCATGGCCAAAAAACAGAAGTCTTTGCTATTGATGACAATATGTTGCAGTATGTCACTTGGACACCAAGTGGCAAAGTGGATTTTTTAGGAGACAGAGCACAGGCAACAACCCCTATGGTCATTATTCCAAACTTAGTTGCCATTGGTGATCACCTGATTATTTCCTCAATGTTAGACCCTGCTGGGTTGGGATCTCAAATCTCATAAGAATCCTTCAAGGGAAGTTCTCACATATTGATAGCAGGAAGTAGCTGAGAATGGTCATAATCCAATTTTCCTTCAAGATTTTAGGACCCTATCTCCTCAGGGGAGAATGAGAAGGGACTCAAAGAAAGGGTCTTCAAGGAGATAGGAAGAAAACCTGGCTCACCAAATCCAGAAGTCTAGAGAGCCCAAAAGAATGTGGGTATGAAGCAAACTAGGTAACCAATGACTAATAAAAAGAGACCATCAATGACAAATAGAAAAAGGTGATACTGCCTAGAGGCACAGACAGGCCAATGAAAGACTCACAATCAACTTCAAAAGAGAAAGTATTTATACCCCTGCAAGCCTTTGCCTCTCTTCCCTCTCATCTTTTCTCCTTCACAAAGGGATCGGCTTCCAACTTTCTTCTGAATTGCTCTAAACTTTCTCTTTGCTTTTCCTAAATAAAATCTCTTGATTACTTTGCAAAACAAAACAAAACAAAAAACCCCAAAAACAAAAAACAAATTTTGCGATGTAAATGATATCACTGAAAAAGTGAAAAGCCAACCCATAGACTAGGAGAAAATACTTTCAAAGTCATATATGTTAATATAACTGGTATCCAGAACATATAAAAGAATTCTTAAAAGTGGCTTGGCACCTGTAGCTCAGTGGCTAGGACACCGGTCACATACACTGGGGCTGGAGGGTTCACACCTGGCCCAGGTCTACAACAACAACATAGCTGGGCATTGTGGTGGGCGCCTATAGTCCTAGCTACTTGGGAGGCTGAGGCAAGAGAATTGCTTAAGCCAAGAGTTTGAGGTTTCTGTGAGCTGTGACACCATAGCACTCTAACAAGGGTGACATAGTGAGACTCTGTCTCAAAAAAAAGTTCTTAAAACTCAATAATAAAAACACAAGCAACTCGGTTTTTAAAGAAAATAGGCAAATGTTTGAATAAATATTTCTCCCAAGAAGATATACAAATGACCAATAAGCTCATGAAAAGAGCTCAACAACATTGTAATTAAAAAAGTCACAAATCAAAATAGCAAGGAGAAGGTTTTATAATGCCTCTTGCCTGTAATCCTAGCACTTTGGGCGCCCAAGGTGGAAGAATTGCTGGAAGCCAAGACAGAAGTTTCAGACCAGCCAGACCAACCCATCTCTACAAAATAAATAAATAAATAAAATAAAATAAAAAGGAAAGAATAATTACCCAGGTGTGTGCTGGCACACGTTTGTGGTCCCCACACTTTGGGAGGCTGAGGCAGTTTGATTGAATGAGCCCAGGAATTTTAGGTTGCAGTGAGCTATGATAATGCCATGTACTCTATCTCAAGTAAGAGTGAAAATTTGTCTCAAAAAAAAAAAAAAAAACAAACCCAAATATAAGCAAACAAAAAACCCACAAAGAGGCATAACCCCTTCATATCATACTTCACATCATATATACCAGAATGGCTATAATAAAAAATACAGATAAGAACAAGTGTTGGTGAGACTGTGAAGAAATTAGAATCCTCATACATTCTTGGTATGCATATAAAATGGTGCAGCCTCTGTGAGAAGTAATTTGGTAGTTTCTCCAAAAGTTAAACATGGTATAATCATATGACCCAGTAATTCTACTCCTAGTTATCTAACCCCCCCACCCAAATAAAGACATATGTTACACAAAAATTTGCACATGAATAGTCATAGCATTATTATTATAGCTAGGAAATGGGAATAAACAAAGGCCCATCAACTAATGAATAGGTAAACAAAATGTGGTATGTTGTATGCTGCAGCACGGATGAGACTTGAAAAATATTAAGTGAAAGAAGTCACAAAAGGCCTCATATTGTATAATCCCACTTATATAAATTTCTGCAATAGGCAAATTCATAGACACAAAACGTATATTAGTGGCAGCCTGCATTGGGGATGGATATTTTGGGGGGATTGTGAAAACATATTAAAATTAAATTATGGTGATGATTAGACAGCTCTGTAAATATACTCAAAACTGTGGAATTGTAAACTTTAAATGGGTGAACTTTATGGTATGTAAATTACGTTGTTAAAACTGTTAAAATAGCATCATATAATGCATGATATTTTACAAGTGCTTTTCAATTTATTAATATGTTTCGTGATAATAAATATTTCTACAACATTTAAAAAAATCTTTGTTTTCTACTTAATACAGAAGTAAGGCATGTTCACTGGGGAAATCATCTCAATAATATTGAAATGTCCATCATAAAATCAAAGTTTTCTCATAATCCTGTTATTTAACAATATGGTTGGTTACTTTTGTTTTTGCAGTTTTTTGGCCGGAGCTAGGTTTGAACCCACCACCTCCAGAATATGAGGCCGATGCCCTGCTCCTTGAGCTACAGGTGCCACCCAATGGTTGGCTAATTAGTGGCTGCTTAGTATTTTGTTATATGGTTGTGTTATAATTTACTCAGTTAATTCCATATTATTTTTTATTTAACAATAGATTGGAAGCACTTTCTAATAAATCACATTATTATGAGTATCTTTGTGTAGGTATTGTGCTGTAATGCCCCAGTTGTCTTGTTAGAAAAAATTCCTACAAGTATATTTGCTAATTAAAGTGTACGGGTATTTTTAAGGTTTTAAAAGTTACATATGGCTAAATTTTATCTGGAAAAAAATACAAATTTGTTTCCTCATCAGCTATTTGAGGAGTGTCTGTTTCCTCTCATCTTTTTCCAAACCTGGTTATTATTCCCTTTTCTTAAAACATCTTTGCCAACTTGATAGATGCAAATGATATCATTCTAATTTGAAATTATTTTTTATTGCTAGTTTAATCAAATACTCTTTCCATGATCATTTGACTAATTTGTATTCCTTTATTAATTTCCTGTTTAAGCCTTTTGCTCATTTTAAAACTGGAAGTCTTCATCTCTTTTTCCCCAACTGCATTCAACAGAATAATATGCAGCCAATAAAAATGTTTTATAAAAAGTTTCTGATGCTTATTTTCAACATTAAGTGAAATAAACAGGATAGAATATGTATCTATTATACCAGCTCAATTAATTAAAGTAGATCAAGCATTAGGAAAGCCTAAAAAATGTTTTTAGAATAATCATCTCTAGATGGTAGGTTTAGATGCCCTTTATTTTCTTTAAACTTTGTATTTTATGTCTTTTTTTTTTACAGTGAACCTGTGATTTATAATTTATAATTTATAATTTATAATTATTATAAAAGTAATTATAAAATTACTTTTATAATTAAGCAAAAAGTTTGTTTTTTTTTTCTTTCAAATCACAGGGATAGTTTATGGCTAAACCTGGACAAGACTGCTTTTCTGCACCCTCTCTGCCTTATGCCTCCAGAAAGGTGTGGTGAGAGGTAGCAGAAGAACCAAGGGAAGGGAAAGAGTGCAAAAAGTTTCAAAAAGAAAGTGCTATAGGTGGATGTTCTTATTGTTAGGAGATGCATGCAGCAGAACTTAAGGTTCAAGTGCAACACTATCTGTATCTTAGGAATTGTATGCTGAAGAATATATGTCATGATGTCTGCAGAGAGAAGGGCAAGTCAGGGAAAAAGAGAGAGAAGTAAGGGAGAGGGAAGGATGGATGGAGGACGTATGGTGAAATATTAACTGCAAATTCTAAGCGAAAGTATGTGGCTGCCTGTTTGAGTATTCTTTCAACTTTTCATTGGTTTGACAAAAAGGAGGTTAACCACTTTGAAAATGTTTCAGAGAAGTGAATTATGATGAGCCATAAGAAGAGGCATTAGGGATTAGGAAATCATTGGAGAGCTTAATGATTTTCAAAGAGCTGAGTGAGGAGGATTGCAAAGGTCTGGAAGGTAAGTGGGGTACAAGGTAGTAGAGTCAATTGCATGGGTGAGAATTTCAGCAATGGGGAAAAGAGAGGCAGCAAATACGTCCGAGAAGCAACAGATTTTGAAAAAAAAATTGTATTTTTATTAACTTACACTTCATTATGGATTCCTATTAAAATAAAATCAGTATCTGAACTTCTAGCTCTCCATTCACATTCCTTTCCGGGTATATAAAATGAGTTAGAAAATCAATAAAAAGAAGAGAAGAGAATAAAGTACACAATGCTACCATCTAGAGTATTCACTGAAAATTACACCCAGTGTTTGACATCAATGCAGGTGATTGGCTCAGAGACCAGTTTAGGGCCTCTGGGTTTACATGTGCTTGTTGCTTTGTGTATGTAAGCCATGTAAGAGAGTGAGCAGTATTTTCGGTGCATCCCAGAGTTTGGGGATAAATATTCTGATCTCTGAGTGAAACATTTCTCATTTATCCTAAAATTTGATTTCAAACCAGGAGAGACATATTGGCAAGCTTTTATCTCAACAGTGCTTTGGAAATGAACTGAAACATTTTGGAGAAGAGGAGGTTCAAGGATCACTCTAGGTTCAAGAATTAAGGGAGTTGTTGTGTTTATCGGGGAGAGAGGTGAAAGTATGCTTGAAGTTTCTTTTTTTCTTTGGAAAACGTCAATAATCTTTTCAGCTAGTCCAAAGCCAATTGTTAATGGATAATGATGAAGGTGCACATGGGGATATGGGGATGCACACTTGGGGAAGGATACAGAGAGAAATTTAGGGTAGGCAGGAGTTGGCTATATTAGGGTGTGTAGGATTTGAACAGTTGAAGATGGGGTGGACAGGAAAAGTTCCAGGCAGAGGGAATAAGAACAAAAACAGAAAAGCATAGAGAATGTTTGGAGGATAGGCATCAGTCCTGGAGTGGCAAGAGTAGGAAATGCATTCAAGGAACATGTGGGAGAGAAGGTAAGAAAGGTGTATTGGCATATGTGTCTCTTTTTCTCTTCCCTCAACAAGAGGATTTGCTTTTGAGAATAAGAGGCTTCATCTTTCGTCTCTCTAAGGCACACAGTAGAAACTTAATAAATGTTGGTCAATTCTATCAGCTAATATTATCGTGTACTTTTATCTCCTAAGAGTTTGGCTGTCAGGACTAAGAATGAGGGTAGATAGTGGGATTTAGTTTCTAAGAGACATGGCTCTGGTTTTTGAAATCAGGCAAGTGTAACTCCCAGCTAATATCCAGAGGACCATTTTACTCTCAGAGGACCATTTTATTCAGTGTGTCTAATGTGGGGCCTGTGAGTCCATATTTCTAATAACCTTCCAAATGATGCCTTTCTTATTAGTCTGGGTATCACACATAGGGTAGCAAGTATTTAAAGGGCCTCCACTCCTTACTCTTTGAACATTGCAGACTTCAGACTCCTAAATGATTGGGCACAAATTATTTGTCTTTACTTAGTATAGCTGATGAAAAAGCTCAAATCAAATAAAGTATCTTGTAAAGATTTCTTTCCACTAGAATTGTTGAGATACATTTGGATTAATGGTATTCAGTTCATGTCAACTTTCTTTTTACTTTTCCTAGTTAGATGAGTATGGGTCTAGCTACTCCTCCCCCTGCCATGTAGCCTTTGGATAATTACTGTCTGCTTCATTCATTGCAATAATCAGTTGTAATAGTCCCAAATGCCTATGTAGGGGAGCTTATGAATAGATGCGCTTTTCAAAAGCCCTGCTGGTATGAGGGGTTGATGAACATAGGGATAGTCTAACCTAACCAACTACACTCTGGCATTCATTTCTTCATCTCTTCTCCTACAAATTCTTAGGTTTGATTAATTGCAACTCAAGGTGACTGAACATAGGAGTTGCTTCATGAGGTGCCAAGAAGTGAAATAATCGTAGTATTGTGATGTCTGGGACTCTCCACTAAACTAGAGCAGGGTGTGGCCTTTAGTCCTTTCTCAGTGTGCATTATTAGACACAGTAACTTATTCCCCATACCTTTCCTTCTCACTGTTTATATCTTGCATTAGTATTGTACATTTGTCGCAACTAATGGATCTATATTACAATATTGTTAATTAAAGTCCATACTTTATTTTTATTTTTTCCCTAATTATTTTTATCCCAGAATCACATCTAAGATACCACATTAAATTTAACTGTCATGTCTCCTTATGGTCCTCTTGATTATGTTAGTTTCTCAGACTTTGTTTTTAGATGACTTTGACAGTTTTGAGGGTTACTGGTCAGGTATTTTACAGAATGTCCTCCAGTTGGATTTGTGTGATTTTATTCTCATGATTAGACTGGGGTTATTTGTTCCTGGGAGGAAGACTATAGAGGTAAAATGCCATACTTATTACGTTACATCAGTGATACATGATATCAGCATGACATGTGATTGATGATATTAACCTTGGACATTTGGCTGAGGTACTGTTCACTAGGTTTATCCACTGTAAAGTTACTCTTTTTCTCCTTTTTTCATACTGTACTCTTTTTCATACTGTACTCATTACGTATAGCCTGCATTTAAAGAGTGGGAAGTTATGCTCCACCTCTTTGAGGGGAATCCTTGGTTTGAAAGGCATTTTGGCTAGGGGTGAGTATTCGCAAGTGAAAAGGTAACTGTGCCACCCTGAGAAGGCTGTGTTCAGGTGTACTTGGCTTATGCATTGTGATTGATCTCAACTCTGAGATATGATCGAATAATGAAAAACATCTTTTTTTCTCTTTTGGAGTTCTTGTTAGTACTTTATGTGGATAAGGTTTTATTGGGATAATTATTGTAAATATGCCATACAGGAAGGGTACTTCTAAGTGCATTTTTAGAGCATAAATATATGATAATGAATTTCATGGCAACTCACACAAATCTCCTTGCCTGAAAGCTACCAGCAAGAAAGATGTTATTGTCTGTCAGAGAAAAGACAGCTAGAAAGAAACTCTTGCTCCCAATTTTCCTTCTCTATATATGTCTTTCCAATAGAGCAGTATGAGCAGTTCCTAGAGAGCAGTACATGAGCATTCTTTTTATAAACTACCCTAGGGTTCTAAGAGTTTCTATGAGAGAACAGAAAGGGCATAGCAACTCTAAGAAACAGGATGAATGAAAGAGTCCCAGAACCTCTTAATCAGAGGGAATGGAATCTTGAGAGCAGCAGTGTGTCAGCCCCATCTCTAGTTTCCTCTTTGACTGGGTGAGGAGCTTCAGAGAATCTGTCCCCTCAATGTAGAAGGTGGTCTTCTGACTTGTGACTATCCTTTTATTTGTTTCTCCATTTGAAGATGCACTCTATGAGAATACAGAGACCTCTGTTCCCCCCTCCTTAAGTCCACCTTTTCCAACAGAACTTTAATTCTGTGAAAACATAAACCCTTACATAGTCCACTGAAAGTTAAGATAGAAACAGGATGGATGGGGCCTGAATTGTATGTGAGAAAACTTCAGAATTGTATGTGAGAAAACAAATTTGAAACCTGATCTGATGCTGAAGTCTAAAATGGTGCTTCAAATATAAAAAGTAGTTGAAGTGGGCCAGAGAAAATGATCCCCATGTACCAGTGAGTTTGAAACTCTTTTAGGAATAGCTAATTTATATGTTAATACCTTTTGCAATTTTAAGATTAGTAATTCTGCGTTACACTTCAAGCAGTGTTTTTTACTTCAGTCATAACCCTTTGGGTATGTGTTTTATTACTGGATTCAAAGGAAAATGTAAAACTCTTGCAGAGCCTGGCTGGCGCCAGCTGCATTTGGCAACTTCCTCTTTAGACCCCATAGCAGTTTACTTAACTTGCAGGCTGAATTGCCTTTGGTAAAACGGTGTATTTGATGAAGTTGATCTTTGGAGTCTTTAGCCTCCATATTTTGTCCTCTTTTCTCTTTGTGCTATTTCTTTCTCCCTCCATCCTCCCCGCCTTATCCCACCTCCTCTTCCTTCAGGCTTCCAGCATTATATATTATCTTCTCTTTCTTTCTTCCTTCCTATTAAGACCTACTTTGGGGAGTGGCTCTAATATTAGTTATTTACAACTGAGTATGGATTTAAATCAACTTTCCCCCTAACAGGGAGCTTTCCTCTAAGCTTTGTCTTCAATTATGGAATTAAAGACTTTGTCATTTGTTAAAGGGATTTTGAGCATTAGTGAGTTTGTGGGGGAGGTAGATTTTTGGCCAAGTGGACCTTAATGACATCTCAGAAATTGATGAATGATTATAACATTCACAGTCCTTAACGCAGTGGCTAGCACACCTAATGGCAGTTTAATGAGGATTTGCTAATTGGATAAGTGGTTGTCTACTCCTCCTACCAATAAAGCTTTGGCTGTTAAGAGTTTTCTTTTGCCTTTTCAATGTCTCCCAAGTGGATACTGTGGGACTTGGGCAATTGTGGATCTTGATATTACACTGGAGTTTGATAATGAAAAGGTTGCAATATTTGAGAAGATTGCATCTTGGAGGATAATTCAATGAACAGTCATAGGATAGAATCAGAAAGTTAAACAGACATATATGAATCTTCCAGAATTGAAAACTGTTGAAATTGCTGGTAGATTAGATCATATTAGTCATTTGCTATAAACCTGCTCTGGCTGTATCTTCAAAGGAGGGTTTATTTCCTGACTGTCAGTCAACTGTGGCCTGATTAGAGGGAGCAGGATCTGAGGAGGTCAGGGTATGGCTCTGGAGTCATTTCTGATGAGCTTTTCTTTTACTTAAGACACAGCAGAAAAAGTGAGTGCAAGGTGGAGAAGAGATTTACATTTTTTTCCCTTATTGCTCAGATGAAGCTTACATTTCCATTAAAAATCTTTTCATGGAAAGCTCTTGGAAAAATTGACCCCTGAAGCAAGCATTATTTGGATAGTTTGGGATGTGGCTTTCTGGCAAGGTATAGGTTTGAATGTGATTAGCAGACAACCCTGTGCTGGGCCTCTTAGCTTCTGCTGGCTGGTGTTCATCTGTACAGCACCCCATCTTCCCTGTTTCTGCTACTGCTAAAAATGTCCCAGCCACTGTTTAGACATTCTCCATTATATTTGAGAACCCTCCTTCATTGTCACTTGGGAGTGGCTCACTCTCTACGCACATAAATTGATACTTGTATTTTTGCCTAAGAAATCCTGTGAGGAGGGAGTAGTGGTAAAACTCAGATGAGGACACTTCTGCCCTAATCTCCAAGCTTATCTTACTCATATGAGGACAAATTCCACCAGTTTTAGGAGAGGAAATAGGAAGGAAAATAGAGGTGTTTGTCCTTTCCTTGACAAAGGTTTTGCCTTAATTGCTAGGCAACTTTTCATCCCCGACCTCTCATACTCCCATTCTTAAGAAATGCTGAGCTGCTCTCTTTTTTGGCCTCATATTGTTTTTCAATAGGTTAAAGCTGCAACTGTTATAAGCAAGGGCTTTTGCTCCAGGCCTATTAAACTAGCCTTTTCAAGTCTTCCAAATTTGTTTAGCAATTAAAATAAAAGAGATATGAAATCTCACATATACATGTAAGTGACTCTTCCTTTCATGTTTTTGCCTGGCTATAATTAGAAATGCTTTTTAACCACAAACTTTTCATTAAATAGAAAATGCAATTATTCTTGTAGGAAGGGCAAAACACTCCCAGTGACCTGTCTAAAAATTTCCTTTAACTAGTGACAGCTTCTCTCAAATCAGAGGAAGAATTATACTGATTCTGGACAATCTGGAGGCAAAACCTTAAAATCAGGAAACTATTTAGAATAACAGCACTTCCCTAGTAATTAGGTTGGGGTTGTGAAAAAACTTGTAAGCACTATACCAAAAGTATATTTGGAAAGATAAAAAAAACTACTGTAGTCTAGGTTCAATGAAACAAAATGGTAATGATGAATAATCTTAAAGATCTTTTAGTAAGAAGACATAATAAAATGTCTCAGAAGTTTGTAGCATTATTTGAAAGAAAATTTTATGTAATGAAGTTCAAAGTCTCCTTACAATGAGCCAGAAACAAGTATAAAAGTGATTAATATATTTCATTTAACTAGGACCCTTAATTGACTAAATATTTCACTGAATTGTATTTTTGTCAAAAGAGGTATATCAAAAGATGACCATTTTCTGTTTTTTTTAAAGTAACATTTCTGTGTACTATGGGTTCAGTATGAGTTAAATACAATTTCTTAAGCCTTTTACAGCTACATTACTAGTCTGGACTGATGCCATTGATGGTTGGAAAGATGACTCCAAGACACAGCAGTATCTGTAATCTTCAAATATTGAATTTTGTTCACTAATGTAACTTACTATACTGTACTCACTAAGGCAGGAAATTGGAATCACAGGATTTTCGCTCATAAATTTTGAAAAATAATAGGATTTTCATGTTAACCCCCAGTTACCCAGACCAAAACCAAGCAGGCACAATATTCTAGCCTCAGAACCAATGAAGAGATGATTGACTATGCTGGTGTGTCATTGTATTGAATATAGCCAAACATGATTGTCCCTTGTTTAAAACTAGTTTTGTTTTATAGTAAATTTGTGACAATAGGAATTGACCTGGGGAATTTGTTATTATTCACTATATATAGCCACCCAGAACAATGTGTGGCATGTGATAAATACTTTTAAAATACATTTTGTCTGTCTTGTATATTTTTGAGATAATAAACCAATTTTGTTGTCATTTGCTCCTGATAATTTATTTCCTTCTTATCTTGCACTGATCCTATTCATCGAGTCAATTATTGCTTCAGGGGAAGACAGATATATGACCTAGAACAAATGTGTCATTGTTCAGCTCTGAGTTTCAAACTATGCCGTTTTTTTTAGTGCATAGTGACATAATAGTTTCAAAGGTCAGGTTTGGATTAGGTTAAAGATTCCCTTTATGTATCAAGAACAGCCCGGGCTTGGTGGCTCACATCTGTAATCCTAGCACTCTGGGAGTCTGAGACCACCCTGAGCAGGATTGAGACTCCTTCTCTACTAAAAACAGAAAAACCAGCCAGGCATAGTGGGGCATACCTGTAGTCCCAGCTATTAGGGAGTCTGTGGCAAGAGGATCACTCAAGCCCAAGAGTTTGAGTTTTCTGTGAACTATAATGCCACAGTACTCTACCCAGAGCAAGAGAGTGAGACTATGACTCAAACAAAAATACATATCAAGAACAAAATGTGGTGGTTTCAAAATAATACTTCACCATCAGTCATTGTATGGAAGCTGAAGGATTCTAACACAAGGGAAATTTCTGCCACTCAGGAAATCAAACCCTGTTTGGATGCTCAGAGGAGCTTGGAGATATTTGGACAGGAATGTGCCCAGGCTTAAGATGTGGATTCCATACTGTGGGCCATGAGAGACGACGATTTTGCCCTTCCTATTTGTAACTTGTGAGTGTGTCACCTCGCGTGGCACTCTGTATAAACAAAGAATAGCTACAGTTGAATAGAAACAGCACCATGATGGCATGATAAGACAGAGAGGCCTGGAGACCATGCACTTGGTCCTGAAGGGCTATAAAGGAGATCTTAAGTGTCCTGGTGAGGGCTGCAAGAGATAAGAAACAATAGGTAGATAAGGGGTCACTTGGGATCAGGAAGAAGAGGCAGCTAAGTGCAGGAACCTTACCATGATAGTAATAGCAATGTTCATGATAATTAGTGATGCTCTTGCCATGATTTCCCCAAAAGGCAGGTAGACTTGAAACACTGTGGTGGATATCTGTGCAGAACTCATGGTGACCAGCCATAACCAAGGATATCTCAGCAGAGGTCAGAGAAAAAACAGAGACCAACATGCAGCATAAAACCCTGTTCTTCAGTTGCACTGAGGGCACACAAACTTTCCTTTCCACCCTGATGCCATCTTGGGAAGAAGAGAAGGCATTTTGAGACTATAGATGTAGACCTAGAAGGGAGTTTGAACTTTGGATTGACTCAAAATTATCTTGAAAGCTACTAGGATTTTGGGGTTCCAGAGTTAGATGACGTTAGATATAGAAAATAAAATTGCTTTCTTTCCTTTTTTTTTCTTTTTAGT
Organism: Perodicticus potto; assembly: GCA_963574655.1. NCBI lineage: Eukaryota > Metazoa > Chordata > Mammalia > Primates > Lorisidae > Perodicticus > Perodicticus potto. The sequence goes on from CAUYRH010134562.1 coordinate 14,819, forward strand.
AACTGCGTCAGAGTGTATAAATTTGTACTTCCTCCAACAAATGCATCCTCCAATACTTTGCAACCTTTCCAATTTAGCACCACGTTTCTGGGAAAGGTATAAAGATGAATGAGATGACAAGGGAGACATTTTCTATTAAATGCAGATTCCCCTGGAAGTAGTTAAACCTTGAAATAGTAGCAGTTAACACTAAATTATTAGTTAACAAATTAGTTTTCCATTACCGCCTTAGTAGTGATTCACAGGGAAGGAGGATGAAGACTAAGTACTTTGGAGAAGGTGCCTGAGAAATAATTAAGAAGTGGCATAGCTTCCTTTACATATCTGGAGCTGCTTGGGCAGTATTAATCCCATGATTGTTTTCCTTCTGCTTAACCTGCTGGGACACAGGACAAGACTGCTTTACACTTGTTTCTGTTATCAAGATACTGCCATGAGGTAGCTAAGGGCCTGGTCTTTGAACTCAGACCATCCTGGGACATAATACAAGCTCTATACTGTAATCTGAGTTTAAATACTAGCTGTGTGACTTTAAGAAAGTGACCTAATTCATTTTGGCCGAAGTTTCCTCATCTGTAAAATGGATTAACTAATGCACTTCATTTCCCTTGTCAAATTATGTTGGACATCTTCCCTTTGCCTTTCCAGACCCATTTTCCATCTATTTCTCCTTTGCTCTGGAAGATTGACCTATACAGGCTCCCTAATTGGGCTTCCATGTGGGCTAGACAAATGGGGATTACTAGTGGGAGATAAGAAAGAGGAGAGTGAAGTTGGGACCATTAATTCCCTCAGCTTCCTCCTGGAAGATGCCATAGGCTGATTGAATCCTTCAATGAAAGGTCACAGCCTTCGCCATGTAACGCCTCTCTCCTGTTGCCCTTTTAGGCAGAGGTCATAAACCTCTTTCTCACACCTACCAGGACTCTAAAATATCTTCTTGTGGTTTATCACAATTTCATAAGCAGTGTCTTTATTCAAATTCTCCTCAAATTGCATAATTTGAGTGTGTACTTGCCTGTTTCTTGCTGGAACCCCGATTGGTACATTCTGTTACTATTACTAAGTCTCTATGAGAAGTCAAATGAAGACACATGTACCCTTTATTTGACTTAATCTCTCTGTAAAAGCATGAATTAACTGCTCCAGCCCTTGCTTTGGGATGCTGAGTTCCAGTTTGGTCTTGTAAAAATGACACCAAGCTACAGGATCAGAAGACTTGGGGCTTTGCTTTGTTTCTACTACTAACTCTCTGTGAGCTTGGGCAAGTGACATGGCTCCTCTCTGGGTCTCAGTTCTTCTGTAAAATGAGGGAATTGAATTAGATGACTTCCACAGAGCCTTTTAGTGCTTAGTCCATAGTGACTAATGTTTTCCCTAGTAGAGTAGCAGACATTCCTTTAATATTAACTCACTTAGCTTTCCATACAGGAAAGGAGAATGATGCATCTCCCAATCTTTCTTAAGAGAGAAAGTAAGCAAAAGAAAAAAGGAGGGGAGTAGAAAGGAAGAACAGCCCTTAAAAATGATAAGTGAAGCTTTCAGAATCTTCCAATCTCTCTGCTCTCACACTGTCACATTAGGATTCTTGACATCTGAATGATTTATTATGACTTAAAGTCCATACTTACAGCACTTCAGCTTGATTTTTTCACAATAACAGGAGGCAATGGAAGAAGACAGATGATAGGCAGGAAGCAGCAGACCAGTCACTGAAAAACTGGGAGCGTAAATGGTGATTCTTCCGTGTGGTCTTGGCAGTCATCAGAAGTTTTTGTTGCTGCTTTAGTTGTTTGATTTGGATGGTTTGTAGAAGTGGCGGGTATAAAGAGGGAAGGGACTATTTACACACCTGAACAAAAAGAAGAACCATCAAGGGTTATGCAGAGATATATGTATAATAGGAATAGGATGGTTTGGAAGGAAGGAGTGAGGTTGTTCTCATCCACTGTATTATGGACTTTAATACATTAAAGCATTTAATTATCACAGCAACTATGTGAGATAGAGATTATGATAATTATACAGATGAGGAAATGGGTTCAAAGAGGCTTAGAAACTTACCCATGGTCACCCAGTCTTATTCGTAAGGTTAAAAGACAGATTTTTAACCTAAATTTGGCTGACTTCAAAGTTCAGGCTTTCCGGAGACTGCTAAATCCTATCTGGCAATTTCACATTATTCAGATAGTTCAACACTATTCATTTATGCATTCATTAAAGAAATATTTCCTGTGTATCTGTTATGTGCTAAACAATGTTCATACTGGGATACAGTGGTGAAAAAGTGAGATAAAATCCCTCAGTGTGCTTACCTGCTAGACAGAGGTAATCAACAAGTATACAAGTAGTACAATATAATTTCCTGGTAGTTACGCTTTGAAGAAGGAGAAATTGATTGAGAGGTGGTCTACGGTGACTTCTCTGAGACATCAAAACTGAGTCTAGAATGACTCAGGAGCTGGTCTGAAAAGATTAGGAAGGAAGCCAGTGTAATCAGCATGGGGGAGAGATGAGAAAGAGAGAGAGAGAGAGACAACTTTAGAGCACTAGGGAGGTTGTGAACAGATCTTATAGATACCTGCTGATCATAATAAAATGAAGGGTTTGGGTTTTATTTTAAGGATGATGCTGATCCTTTACTTGCCTTAACTACTTTCTTCACTGGTGTTAATGGAAGGATTTTCTGAAAATAAACTCAATGACTTAGGATCCCGTTTTGAAATCTTAGTTACTTCTGAGTTGGATGGACCTTAAATAATCAATATCCTTCATAATGAAAGCACTAGCTAAATGTTCATTTATAACATGGCACAAAGCTACAGTTCAGCAGGTGCCACCCAATGTGGGAGGTGTGTGTGTGTGTAAGCATGTAGAGTGTGAGGATAGGGGTAGTATGCATGACTGCTGCCTCCACTCTATCACCTCCCTAGTTGAAGGAAACCTAACCACTTTTCTTGGTGTTTGAAGCTATTTCCTAGTCTACCTTCTGGCATCACTCCTGAATGAATTGCAACTTCCAATGAAAATGAAAGGAAGATGTTTGCATGGCTTTGAATCTTGCATAAGCAATTTCAGTGAATGCTTGGGATGTATTTACATAAGGCTGGAAGCATTTACATGATGCTCAAATCTCACAGCTTGTGGAGAGGAGATTGTTTATTTAAACAAAGACTGAGAGAGCTGATTGGATTTCCTAATTCAACCCAAGACTATGTGATTGTAGGACATGTAAATAACTTGCTCACTGATGGAAGGTTTATCTTTCTGTTAAAAAAAAATAGAAAGAAGGAAAGGAGGGGTCTAGTGTCTATAAAAAAGTACAATGGGGGATTCTGGTATACAGGATTTTTTTTAAAACAGTAGAACCTCTCTGTAAGCTGACCACTCAAGGGCCTATAAAGAACTGGTCAACCTAGAAAGGTGGTCAACATAAGGAAATAGACCTACTGTACTAATACATACATGTGGTATGTGTCTGGTCTATGAAAATCAGGTCAACTTAAGGACATGGTCAATGTGGGGAGGTGGTCAACTATGAAAGTTCTATTGTATTTATTTATTTTTTCTTTTTATTTGAAACTATTAAGGGTGTACAAATGTTTTTGTTACAACAATACATTGTATAATGCTTAAGTCAGGGTTTTTAGTGTATCCATTACCAGACCAATGTTCTTTGTACTAAGATTGAACTTTGTTAGAACTTTGTTCTAAGTTTTTAACCCCTCACCCCTCCCACCCTTTCACCTTCTTGGTTTCAAATGTCCTTTACATCTCTTTGTGCTCATATGTGCCAAGTGTTCAACTCCCAATTATTATTACTATTATTATTATTAATTATTATATGTGGTGTTTGTTTTTCCATTCCTGAGATACTTCACTTAGGATATATCTATAAAAGTGCTGCAAAAGACAATAAATATTTCATGCCATTTTATGGTTGAGTAGGACTCCATGGGGTGTGTGTGTGTGTGTGTATCCCACATTTTCTTTATCCACTTATGAATGGATGGACTCTTAGGTTGATTCCACATCTTTGCAATTGTGAATGGTGCTGCAATAAACATTCAAATGCACGTATCCTTTTGATCAAATTATTTCTTTTCCTTTGGATAGATACCCAGCAGTGGAATTGCTGAATCAAATGGGAGGGAGGTCTGCATTATTTTTTTTGAGAAATCTCCATGTTATTTTCCATAGAAGTTTTACAAATTTGCAGCCTCCCAACAGTGTGTAAGCATTCCTTTATCTCTGCATCCATATCAGCATCTATTTGTCTTGACTTTTTAATAATGACCATTCTGACAGGTATAAGGTGGTATCTCATTGCGATTGTACTTTGCGTTTCCCTGCTGATTAGTGCTATTGAGCATTTTCCATATGTTTATTGGCTGTTTGTCTATTTTCTTTTGAAAAACTTCATGTCTTTTGTCCACTTTTAAGGGGGTGTTTTGTTTTTTCTTGCTGATTTGTTTGCGTTCATTATAGATTCTGGATCTTAGTTCTTTATTGGATGTATAGTTTGCAAATTATTTTTCCCATTATTCAAGTTGTGTTTTCACTCTACTGTATATTCCTTTTGCTGTGAAGAAGATTTTTAGTTTAATTAAGTCCCATTTATTACTTTTGTTTTTGCTATATTTACCTTTGGAGTCTTAGTCATAAATTCCTTGCCTAGATTGATGTCCAGAAGAGTTTTCCATATGTTTTCTTCTAGAATTTTTTTATGGTTTCAAGCCTTCAGTTTAAACCTTTTATCTATTTTAAATTAATTTTTGTATACAGCAAGAGATAGGGATTCTATTTTATTCCTCCCCATGTGGCTACACAGTTTTCACAGTACTATTTACTGAATAGGGTTTCTTTTCCTCAGTGTTTGTTGTCTACTTTGTCAAAGATCAGTTGGTTGTAGATATATGGTTTTATTTCTCAGTTCTCTATTCTGTTCCATTGGTCTTTGTCTCTACTTTTATAACCATACTATGCTGAACAAAACCCACCTCATCATGGTGAATTATCTTTTTGATGTGCTGTTGAATTTGGTTTGCCAGTATTTTGTTGAGGATTTTTGCATCTATGTTCATGAAATATGTTGGTCTGTAGTTTTCTTTTTTTGTTTTGTCCTTTCCTGGCTTTGGTATCAAGGTGATACTGGTTTCATAGAATGAGCTGAGAGAGGATTCCATCCTTCTCAGTGTAATAGAATAGGTACCTGTAGGATAAGTACCTGTTCTTCGATGATCAGGTAGAATTCAGCAGTAAATCAGTCTGGTCTGGGCTTATTTTTGTTGGGATATTTATCGTTACTGGCTTCAATCTCACTGCTTGTTAATAGTCTGCTCAGGATTTCTGTTTCTTCCTGATTTAGGTTTGGGAAGTTGTGTGCTTCCAGGAGTTTATCCATTTCCTTTAGGTTTTCTAGTTTGTGTGCGTAGAGGTTTTCATGGTATTCACAGATGACATTTTGTATTTCTCTGGTATCAGTTGTAATATTTCCTTTTAAATTTCTGATTGAACTTATTTGAGTCTATTTATGGTTAATCTCATTGGTAGTGTATCAATTTTGTTTATCTTTTGAAAGAACTAACTTTGGCTTTGTTGATTCTTTGTATTATATTTTTGGTTTCCATTTCATTTATTTCTGCTCTGAGTTTTATTTCTTTTTTTTCTACTGACTTTGTTTGTGTTGTTCTTCCTTTTCTAGTTCCTTGAAATGTGATGTTTATTTATTTATTTTACTCCATCACCCTGGATAGAGTGTCATGTGGCATTATAGCTCTCAGCAACCTCAAACTCTTGGGTTGAGTGATCTTCTTGCCTCAGCCTCCTGAGTATCTGGGACTGCAGGCACCTGTCACAACACCCAGCTAGATTTTCTATTTTTAGTAGATACGGGGTCTTGCTTTTGCTCAGGCTGGTCTCCAACTCCTAAGCTCAAGCTATCCATCCACTTCAGCCTCCCAGAGTGCTAGGATTAAAGGCATGAGACACCATACCTGGTCAAAAATGTGATCTGTAGTTGTTAATTTGGGATCTTTATGTCTTTTTGATGTAAGCATTTAAGGCTATAAACTTTCCCCTTAGCACTGCTCTTTCTGTGTATATTTATCATAGATTTGAAAAGCTTTTGTCCTTGGTATCACTCAGTTTGAGGAATCTTTTGATTTTCATCTTAATTTCATCATTGACCCAATGATTGTTCAGTGGCAGGTTGTTTAATTTCTGTGACTTCATGTAGATTTGAGAGTTTTTCTTAAAATTTATTTCAAGTTTTATTCCACTGTGGTCTAAGAAGATACATGGTGTGATTATAATTTTTCTGAATTTGCTGAGAATTTTCTTGTAACCTAAGATATGATCAATCTTAGAGAATGCTCTGTGTGTTGATGAAAAGAATGTATATTCAGTAGTGTTTGGTAGAATGTTCTGTAAATGTCTGTTAGGTACATTTGTTTTAGAGTTCCATATAATTCCAGTATTTCCTTGTTGGTTTTCTGCTGTGATGTTCTGTCCAGTTTTGTCAGTAGAATATTGAATTATTTGGAGATTATGATGCTACTGTTTATTTCTTTGCTTAGACCTGGCAGAATTTGTTTTATAAATCTGGGAGCTCCTATATTAGGTGCATATATATTTAGGATTTTATGTCTTCTTGTTGAATTGCTCCCTTTACCATTATATGTGGCCCATCTTTGTCTTTTTTGCCACTATTGATTCAAAGTCTATTTTATCTTTGGATATTGGAATGGCCATGCCTTCTTGCTTTTGGGCTCCACTTGTGTTGAATATTTTTTTTCCATCCATTTACTTTGGATCTATGCAAGTCCTTGCATGTTAGATGGGTTTCTTGAACACATCATATGCTTTAGTTGTATTTTTTAAATCTATTCAGCTAATTTACGTCTTTGAAGTGGGGCATTGAGATTGTTAATGTTCAGTGTTAGTGTTGATATGTGGGATACTATTCTGTTCATCATATTGGATATCTTGTTTCATTTTCCTTCTGATGCTATTTTTGTATGGGATGTAAGCTTTAATTTTTGAGTGTATCTTTTTTTTGTTTTTTTTTTTTACTCTGATAAGTATCTATTATGCTGTTCCACGTATAGCACCTTTTTAAGCATTTCCTATAGGGCAGCTCTAGTAGTGATGAATTCAAATAGTTTTTGCGTGTGTGGAAAAGTCTTTTTTTCCCCCCATCATTTATAAAACTTAATGTTTCAGTATACAAAATTCTTAACTGACAGTTGTTTTGCTTAAGAAGATTAAAAATGTGACCACAATCTCTTCTGCATTATGAGATCTCTGCTGAGAAATGTGCTGTTAGCTTGATGGGTTTCTCTTTGCAGGTTATTTGTTGCTTTAATTTTGTAGCTTGTAGAATTTTCTCCTTCATTTGGCTTTTGCCAGGTTGATGAGTATGTGTCTTGGAGACATCCTATTTACTATGAATCATTTTGGTGTTTGGTGACCATCTTGTATCTGAATATCCGAATCTCTGGCAATACCAGGGAAATTTTCCTTAATATTTCCCTCAACTAGTTTTTCCATGCTTTTTTTTTTTACTCTTTTTTTTCTCGGGGCTACCTACAATTTTTATATTGACTCAGTGACATTGTCCCATATTTGTCTGAATGATTGTTCATTTTTCCTTATTTTTTTTTTGCCTACACTGTTGACTGATGGAGTCAGTCTGAAAGCTCTCAAATTCTTTCTTCTGCTTGTTCTAGCCTGTTGATGAAGCTTTCTGATCCATTTTGCTTTATTTTTTTATTTTTTTTATTAAATCATAGCTGTATACATTAATGCAATTATGGGGTACAATGTACTGGTTTTATATACAATTTGAAATACTTTCATCAAACTGGTTAACATAGCCTTCACGACATTTTCTTAGTTATTGTGTTAGGATATTTATATTCTACCCTTAGTAGATTTAACATCTACCCTTGTAAAATGCACCATAGGTGTGGTCCCACCAATTTCCCTTCCTCCACTCATCCTCCCTGATATATTTTGAAATTTCATAAATGACTCATTTATTTAAGTTCTGTTATATATTTTTTTGTTATGTGATCTATTTAGTGACTTTTTCATTTTTTCATTCATGTCCTGAATTGTTTTTGACTTCTTCTTGTTGGTTTTCAACTTTCTCTTCAATCTCCTTCATCTTATTTGCCATTCACATTCTGAATTCCACTTCTGACATTTTTGCAATTTCCTTTTGGTAGGGGTCTATAGATGTATTGTGATCCTTTGGAGTGTCAAACTAGCTTGTTTTATCATGCTAGAAGAGTTCTTTTGCTGGTTATTTCTGTTATGAAACTTATCCTTTTAGTTCAGGGTGGACAGATTTGCAGTGCACCTGTTCTCCTTTGCTACAAACTCTCCTACTTAGTGAGAAGAAAGATACTTCACTAGATGGCACTTTTGTGTCTTGCTTCAGAAGACTGACCCAGTAGGAAAGGGGCAGAGGCATTGAGAGCTTGTAATGCAGCTGTTCTGGATTATCCTAATCTACTGTGATAGACACAGTCCAAGCCAGGGCTCAAAGATCTTTGTGTTGAATGGTGGGTTGCTCCAGGCTGCTACTAGAAGCTTGAGTAGGGAGCTGGGTGAGACCCTCTACACAAAGTTGGGCATTGCAAGAGATTGTTCCGCCTTAGTATCCCCATGACAGTGACAAAGGCAACTGATTGAGGCTATCTAGGTGTTGGTCATAGGTGTCAGAGCTGTGGGCATTTGCTTCTCCCAAGTTCAGGTGCAGTGGTGGCAAATGGCTATTGGGTCCATGGCATATTCTTAGACCCTAGGTTCAGTTCCCATTAGGTGGCAGTGTGGGAGCTGTGGAGGGGTGAGGCTGCAGGTCTAGGAGCAGTGGAGAAGCCATGGAGATGGGGTCATAGGTTTGGGTGGCAACATGGGAGCATGGGGGATTGTGGGGCTGGGCTGCTGGGTGGCTGGGACTCTCTCCCTATGTAAATCCTGCCAGGGAAGTTGCTTTGGGGCTTCTCAGGTGATATTGGTGGCTCTTGTTTGAATCCCCTGGTTTTTATTTTTTGTTTGTTTTTGGGAGGGGGACTTCAGCTTACAGTCATGGGGCACACAAGAGCATTTCTTCTCTTTGTTCCCTCTCTGGCCCAGGATAGGTGATGCAGAGACAGTTGCAGCAGAGCTGAGCCCTGTGTAAACCATGGACTCCGGACTCAAGAGCTCAGAATGGTGTGAGTCACAGTGACCTGGTAATAGAAGCCAGCGGGTCCCTGCTGCACCCTCCCTTTGGTACAATGTCACTGCATAATCTACAGGCAGCTCTGATCAGTCCAGAAATATGCTGTGGTTGTAGGTCCCCATCTCAGCCTGAGTGACAATGTCCACAGAGGGGAGCATGGAACCCTGGGGTTCTGTCCGCCTATTCTTCCCCACATGTGGATGCTTTCTCCACATTCTGATCTTGCTGAATGGCTCACTCCGTCTCCTTCATTCTGAGTGTTTCCCATTATTTCTCTGATGACACACAGTGCTTTCTCTAAGAAGGTCTATCTGTAGATCAGCATCTACTTGAAGCTTTTGGTCCTTTCCTAATGCTACTGCTTCTAGTCCACCATCTTGGCCTCTAACTCATGATAGGTTCTTCCGATTTTTGAAACACATTTGACTGCACCTCCCAGGCAACCACATAAATAAGTTCCAAGCTTAAGATGAGTGTGGGATGGGGAGAGGGATTCAAACTCCAGCCCTGGTATGCTGGGTATTGATTTGGGTGCTGGGTACATGAGTATGTTCAGTTTGTGAAAATTCACTGAACTTTGCACTTACAAGCTGTGTACATTCCTGTATACATTATTTACAAAAATGAAGTAAATAAAATGTAATCATAAATGATTTTTTTTTAAAATTTAAGGTTGATATGAGGGTTGAAATGTTTAGGTTGCTTGGTTTTCATTTCTAAGGTAAAGTTCAAGTTGCAGTTGAGCCCGCGAAGGCATTTTTCAATATAATAAAGCCAGGATAGTTAATGAACACTGGAAGAGAAATTCAGAAACTTAAGTTCAGAATAAGCTCTTCCACTAACTCACATGAATGAGCAATAATAATGCAAAAGTTTAAAGTGGCCTAAAAAATAATAGCCTTTCTTTTCTTTCTACAGTTCTGAACTGAGCAAGAGAGACAAAGAAGTAAAGAAGCTAGAGATCAAGAGAGCTTTATTTCTGATACAATACTAGATAGAATGGCTTAGGTATGTTTTCCAAGTGGGCTTCTTACTTCTACCTTTCTTAACAGAAGAAATGTAAGAACACTACAGGTCTAGCCCACAAGGGGTATTTTGTAACAGTAAGTAGACTAGTGCTTATTACCCCTAAAAGTAGATGGACACCTCTTGACTACACGTATCCTGTTCCCACTCCCAAATATACCAGTCCTTTCTCCTGAGGAATGGAAAATGCAATACTGAAGAGAGGTCAACAGAATTACACTAATTGATATTTCTCCATTTGTGAATATGAAGCCAATAGAAAGGGTGTCTCCCATACTTTCTCAACTAATGAAAAAAACAACTTTGGCTATGATAATGAGAGTACCTGCTATTTCCCGGACACTTACTACAGCGAGGCACAGGGCTGTTTACCCATATGAACTTTCATCTAACTAAATGTACTATCACAATAACTGTTATTTCCTCCATTTTATAGATGAAGTAATCTACTCAAGGTCACATAGCTAGGAAATGGTGGAGCCAGGATTCAAACACAGACTCTACAACCTATATTTTTAGAGGTTGTTGTAGCATAATAAAGAGTATAGATGGGACTTGGGATACCTGCATTTAAAAGTGAGTGCCACTTGTTGGTTGTGTGGCCTTGGGAAAGCTACTAAACTGATCATTGGTTTCCATATCAGCAAAATGATGATATTATTTTTCTTCAGTGGAATTAAATTTTCTTATCTGTGCAATGTGTAGAATAGATTAGAGCAGTGGTTCTCAAAGTGTGGTCCCTGGGCCAGAAGTATCAGCATCATCTCAGAAATTGTTAAAAAGAATCCTACTAAACCAGAAACTCTGAGGCAAGACCCAGCAAATTGTGTTTTAATGAGTCCTTAAGAGTATTCTGGTGCATGCTGCTGAAGTTTAAGATCTACTGTTCTGGATAATCTTGACATTTTCTTCTAGTTCATCCATTCTAATCTTGATAATGTTTCCAGTTATATTACTCTTTCTTCTTGTTAGTGATTCACCCCATTAAAGAAGACACTGCTTTACCTTCACTATTAGACTGGAGATGGTCGTGTTGAGGGGAGGGGCATGGAATATCATTGAAGAATGTCTTTTCTGGGCTTGGTGCCCATTGCTCAGTGGTTAGGGCACTGGCCACATACACTGCGGCTGGCAGGTTTGAACCTGGCCTGGGCGTGCTAAACAACATGAAAACTACAACAAAAAAAATATTCGGGCAGTGTGGCAGGTGCCTATAGTTCCAGCTACTTGGGAGGCTGAGGCAAGAGAATTGCTTAAGCCCAAGAGTTTGAGGTTGCTGTGAGCTGTGACACCATAGCACTCTACTGAGGGTGACATAGTTAGACTCTGTCTTAAAAAAAAAAAAAAGAAACAAGAAAGAAAGAAAGAATGTCCTTTCTGATAGGAAAACCATAATATTTTAATCTCTTGGTGAAGCCTTGAATTGGGGCTTTATTAGCTTTGCTTCTCTATCCCAGATTTTGCTATTGATAGGTGAGGGAAGAGAGATGAAAGTAGAGTTCCTCAATCCAGAATGGGAGTGGTATTTGGCTGCAGTAGCTGCCAGGAGTGGCCAGGTGAGAGGTTTGGCCTGAGTTTCAGACCCCTAAAATATTAGGCTGTGGCAAGTGAGGAAGCTGCTTTTTCAGCACTTCTGTCTTCTCTGGCCTTCCTCTTGCTGCCTCTGCCCCTATCCCCAGGCCCTGGATTGCCTGGGTATTCTGACTTGCTATGTCAGTCAGACAGGATTTGTTAGAGCAGAGCAAGGATCTGAGAAAAAACAGTAAGTTAGAACTGCTAGGGGCACCTTAAAACATGCCTTTGTGTTATATGGCAGTGGATAAAGTCCTCATTAACACCTCAACACTGCTAAGGGATAGTATTTGGTAATTAAGTGAAAGGGCTTTTACAAGTCATAGAAATAAAGGGTATTATTATTATGAAGAGTACTGAATTAGACCCTTGGGCAAACTATAGGTTTCCAATAAGCCAATATAGGGGTTTACAGATGTCTACATAGTGTGATTTGAGAGGTGTCATTTAACATCTTAGCACCGATTAATTTGTCAAATAACTAGCTGTTACCTTGGCAATTGGAACAGGGCTCTGGCAGTATGGGACATGGGATAGGAAAGTTTTGCCTAGATGCTGGGGGTGAGGGCAGGAGGCCTAGAATGAACTTCTGAGATTAAGTGATATACCATGTGTAAAATACCTAGCACAGTACCTGGCATGGAGAAAGTGCTTAATAAAAAAATATTAAGGTAGGCGTCTCTGGAAAAATGGGGAGCATGTGGCAACTGCTTGGAGGAGCAGTTTGGAGGAAGGCCAAGGCACTGAGTGAGTGGCAGCTAGGGATATGTTGGAAAGGGGAGCGAGTGAGAAGGAAGCAGAGGGAGTAGGGGGAAAAAGCCAATTTGGCTGACCTGTGGAGAAATGTAAGGGCTATTTGAAGGCCCTTAGCATTCCCATGTTGAAAGACCTTGGTAGGTGATGAAAAAAGGGCTGGTTTTATTTTGCAGTTAAGAAGGTTATTTTAAATCTTTTCAATTTCACTCTAAGCAGACTTCAAAATGTCTTTTCCACATAGAAATCATGCAGGTTGGTAACCTGTTGGCATGAGAAATTACATACTTTTCTCTGGATCCTCCTGATGGAGTAATAATATATTGCAGCAAAATCAAGAGAATTAACATGACTCATGTTGCTTTCTTTTTTTTATCTTCTTTTTTAAATTTCAGAATATTAGGGGCTTTCTTAAAAAAAAATAACCTGTGTTTAGCTAGATTAAAGAAACAAAATTCATGGCAATATATCCCTTGGATCGAACAAAACATTGGTTGAAACCAGATTAGGGCTCTGTTACTAACTGTGACTCACATGCCCATTCAGGTTTACCCTTCTTCCCCAGAGAAAAGACGGTTTCCAAGATTCTGCTCTGAATTTCCAAGTCTTTGGTACTCAGTAAGCTTTCGTGCTTCTTCCTTCTCCATCATGGCTCTTAGCTCTGCTGGCTGCTTTCAGAAGAGGAGGGACTGCTACAATGTTTGCATACAGACTGTAATCATGAATGTATAAAAAGCAAGGCAGGCCCCAACCACTAGTTATCATCATCATCAAACCCTGCCACATCCCAGAGCCACTGAACAAGGACTCCAGGAAGGAATTATGTTGTGATTCTAGATACCAAAATGTCACATTGGGTTGACCAATTCCTGCAGATGTTGTCAAGTAAGAGGCATAATGAGACATTGAAAATTCTTTGTGAGCATAGAGTGCCAAATATCAGTCTCTCCTCTCTCCAGAGTAAAAAACTAGGCTGTAGACTCACTCTTCCTCTTTCCCTACAGCTCCCTGATGTAGCTCAAAGCCAAGGTCAGGGTTCTCTGCCCCACCTGCAGTCTTTCACCAGCCTGTTCACTGGGCTATCTGGAAATGTTTCTACAAAGTTATAACCACAACACAGTGGCATGTTCTTTTCGGTGGGCTCCCTGTATGAGCAAGCATGATTTAAAGGAACTCTTTAAATGATTTCTAGAACTTTATCTGGGAAACTGCATAAAGTTGGTTAGATTGTGAGTGTAAACTTTGTGAGGTTTTAAATTTGCTTTATTTTTGTCCTGCTTCCAGCTCTCTTCATCTTTTCTTCACCAGCCCCTAGCAGTTTTAACTCAGCAACAGTTCCTCTCCCTTTGGACCCTGGTTTTCTCTCTTGCTCATTCCTTGTCCTCCCTAGCCACAAGGCACTTGGACAGAGACCAGGGTGTAAGCATTACCCTTTTCATGTTCTGCTTTTTCTCCATGCCCACCAACTTATCCAGAGCTCCTGCTGCTTCTGCTTCTCTTTTAGCCTTATTTCATATGTCTTTGAGATTCTGGGACGATCATTGGAGCCACATGATATATGTGAAAGCCATTATAGCTTAACGAAAGAACAGTTCACTGTGTCAGGTTTCTGAATAAATTGTGATTGGGCTGATGAGCCTGAAATAGTCTGGCAGGAAAATGGCTTTCGTATGTGTTTTTCCTATATGTGGAATGCTATTCCCAGCTTTTTACCTTCTAAACCTACCAACCACTACATCTATTATTTCTGCAAAAATCAGCTGAGACATCTTCATCTCCTCTGGGAAATTTTCAATAAACTCTGCTTCACTGGCCTGGTTCTGCCTCTTACGTACCACTAATAACAGTTAATATTTATTGGTTTCTTCTTAAGTGCCAGACACTTTACATGTATTAACTTATTTAGTCCTTACAGTAATTCTGTAATATACGCACTCAATTATAATTCTCATTTTACAGATGAAGAAATTGAGGCAGTGACAAGTTAATCAATTTGCCGAGAGATACACAGTTAAGAGGCAGTCAGGTTGAAATTCAAGCCCCGGCATTCAGGCTCTAAAGCCTGTATTCTACTGCCCTTTCTTCCCTAGCATAGACAATGAAACGTTTATTCCCACTAGTGTAATGATCCAGTTTCTTGTCTGTGTCCACAACTGGATTGAAAATTCTGTGCAGGGCAGGGATGATGTCTTATTTATTTTCACATCCCTAGGACCTGGCATAGTAAAAGGTACAAAATAGATTCTCAATAAATGTTAAATGGATGGGGTCAGCACCTGTGGCTCAGAGGCTAAGGCGCCAGACACATACACCTGAGCTGGTGGTTCGAATCCAGCCCGGGCCTGCCAAACAACAATGACAGCTGCAACCAAAAAATAGCTGGGCGTTGCGGCGGGCACCTGTGGTCCCAGCTACTTGGGAGGCGGAGGCAGGAGAATCACTTGAGCCCAGGAGTTGGAGGTTGCTGTGAGCTGTGGTGCCACGGGACTCTACCCAGGGCGACACCTTGAGGCTCTGTCTCAAAAAAAAAAATGTTAAATGGATGCATGAGTAAGTGATTTTGCTGAAATAGAAAGTGCTAGGCTTTTGGAATCAGAAGACCTGGATTTGAATCCTGGTCCTGCTCATGTAATTCTGATAAAATAATATAATTTTTGGAGCTTCAATTTTTTTTCTTTTGTAAAATGGGAATAAGCTGTATTAGGAACTCTTATACTAAAGATTACATAGGATGATGTTTTCAAAAAACCTAGCACAGTATTTGTGTTCAGTGGTTTCATCCATCTATCCATTCATCCACCCATTCTTCCATCCATCCATCCATCCATCCATCCATCCATCCATCCATCCACCCACCCACCCATCCATCCACCCATCCATCCATCAAACAATCAATGAGCATCTGATATATAGTAGGCACTATAATGTTAGATAAATACTGTGAACAAAATAGAGCTCCTACCTTGTGGGGTTACATTGTAGTGGAGGAGGGGGACAAAATAAATGAGTAAACAAGTTTAAAATATATAACATTTATAAAGTAAAAGGAGAGTAACTAGAGGGCTCCTTTATTCACTTATTTATTTATTTAGTTAGTTAGTTATTTTTCCTGATTGTTTTTATTGTTTGAGATTCACTGAGGGTACAAAGAATTAGGTTGCACTGAGTGCATTTTTTAGGTAAAGTAGCTCTTACAATTGTGTCCTTCCCCCAAGAGGTGTGCCATACCCCATGAACTTCCATCCCCCATCTCCCCTCTATCTTCTCCCTCCTTCCCCTACCCCCTATAAGTAGACGTATTATATCATCTACTGCCTTCATATTAGAATTTGAGTACGTTGGATTCTTGCTTCTCCATTCTCGTGATGCTTTACTAAGAATGTGTTCTAACTCCATATCCAGGTTATACAAAAGTCTCCACATTTTTAATGGCTGCATAGTGTTCCATGGTATACATATGCCACAGCTTGTTAATCCATTCCTGGGTTGGTGGGCATTTAGTTTGTTGAAAATTCTGGTGATTGTAAATTGAGCTGCAATAAACAGTCTAGCACAAATGTTCTTATGATAAAATGAGTTTTTGTCTTCTGGGTAGATGGCTAGTAATAGGATTGCAGGATCAAATGGGAGGTCTAGCTTGAATTCTTTGAGGATTCTCCATACTTCCTTCCAAAAAGGCTGTATTAGTTCCCAGTCCCATCAGCAGTGTAAAAGTCTTCCCTCTCTCAATATCCATGCCAGCATCTACAGCTTTGAGACTTTGAGATGTGGGCTATTCTCACTGGGTATAGGTGATATCTCAAGGTGGTTTTGATTTGTATTTCTCTGATGATCAGGGAAGATGAGCATTTTTTCAAATGTTTGTTAGCCATTCATCTGTCTTCAGCAGAGAAGGTTTTGTTTGTGTTTCCTGTCCAGTGGCATATGGGATTGTTTGCTCTTTTTTTGTTGATTAATTTTAGTTCTCTGTAGATTCTAGTTATCAACCATTTTTCAGATTCATACTTTGCATATATCTTTTCCAATTCTGAAAGTTGTCTTTTTGCTTTACCCGTTGTGTCCTTAGCTGTGCAGAAGCTTTTCAGCTTAAGCCCCATTTATTAATTTTTGCTGTTGTGATGGCTGCTGAAGTTTTTGTCATAAAATCCTTCCCCTGCCTAAAATTGTAAAGAATTTTCCCCACCCTTTCTTCTAAGATTTTTATTGTTTAATGTCTTAGATTTAACTCTTTACTCATCATTTTTTTTTATTTTTATTAAATCATAATTGTGTACATTGATGCAATCATGGAGCACAATGTGCTGACTTCATATAAAATCTGAAATATTTTCATTGAATTATTTAACATAGCCTTCATGGCCTTTTAATCACTATATGAAGACATTTATATTTCGCATTTAGTAATTTTCACTTGTACCCTTCTAAGATGCACCGTTGGTGTGATCCCACCAACCACCCTTCCTCCACCCATCCTTACCCCTTCCCTCCTCTCCCTTGTGCCTTTCCCCATTTCTTGTGCTATAACTGGGTTTTAGCCTTCATACGAAAGCTATAGATTCGCTTTATAGTAGGGCTGAGTACATTGGATACTTTTTCTTCCATTCTTAAGATACTTTGATAAGAATATGTTCCAACTCCATCCATGTAAACATGAAAGAGGTAAAGTCTCCATCTTTCTTTAAGGCTGCATAGTATTCCATGGTATACATGTACCACAATTTATTAATCCATTCATGGATCAATGGGCACTTGGGCTTCTTCCACGACTTAGTAATTATGAATTGGGCTGCAATAAACATTCTGGTACAGATATCTTTATTGTGATGTGATTTTTGTTGTTCTGGATATATACCTAGTAAAGGAATTATAGGATGGAATGGCAGATCTATTTTTAGATCTCTAAGTATTCTCCAAACATCCTTCCAAAAGGAATATATTAGTTTGCATTCCCACCAGAAACGTAGAAGTGTTCCCTTTTCTCCACATCCATGCCAGCATCTCTGGTTTTGGGATTTTGTTATGTGGGCTAATCTTACTGGAGTTAGATGATATCTCAAGGTAGTTTTGATTTGCATTTCTCTGATGATCAAGGATGATGAGCATTTTTTCATGCGCTTGTAGGCCATGTGCCTGTCTTCTTTAGAGAAGTTTCTCTTTAAGTCCTTTTCCCACCCTGAGATGGGATCACTTATTCTTTTGTTGCTAATACGTTTGAGTTCTCTGTGGATTCTGGTTATTAAA
>CAUYRH010134565.1:0-22000 GCA_963574655.1 Perodicticus potto
TAATTTTAAAATTCTTTCTTTCATTTTGACTTCACCCACTCTGATTTATAATGCGATGGTGGAGTCCTCTGTGCAATGTATTTGTCTGGGGATTGTTTAGCCTCTTGTATCTGAATGTCTAACTCTCTTGCAAGTACTGGGAAGTTTTCATCAATTATTTCCTTTAGAAGCTTTTATGAACTTTTTGATTGTTCTCTTCTCTTTGGAATACTGACAATTCTTATGTTTGGTTGCTTTCTCTTGTCCCAGATGTCTCAAAGCTTTTACTCATTCTTTTTTCCAACTTCCTGTTCAACTGGATACTATAGAAAACTTATCTTCAAAATTCTGGGATTCTTTCTTCAAATTGATCTAATACGTTCTTGAAGCTTTCAACTGTGTTTTCTATTTTCTTCTATGAATTTTTCATCTCTAAAATGTTCATTTTTTTCTTAAGATATCTGTGTGATGGAAAATTTCTCATTCATATCCTGATTGATTTTCAGATTTCTTTGTATTTGTTTTCATATCTGTCTTGCACCTCATTAAGCTTCTTTATATATGATATTTATAATTCTGTATCTGGCATTATGAAAAATTCTTTTTGATTTGGATCCTTAGCTGGAGAATTGTTGTTGTCCTTTGGTGGTGTCAATTTTTTCTTGCTTCATGATATTTGATTTTACATTGATATTTGTGTTATAGCAGGCAATTGTGAATTTTTGAAATTGCTTTCAAAGAGAAGAATTTTTTTCCTGAAGAAGTATATATGTTGTTTGTTTAGTAGGACACTTGGGCTTTGATTTTGTATGTCTATAGTCGCATAATCTTTGTATTATTTCATAGACAGTACACAGGATTACTATCTGTGATTTCCTTTATGGCTTAGGGTACAGTTATTAGTGATTTCCTTTATGGCTTAGGGTACAGTTATTAGTGATGTTCTTCTGGGAACTTGAACCAGTCTATTGGTCCCAGTGGTAGAGACAGTGCACTAAGTATGTCTTATTTTAGGCCCCAGAGAAGCTTATGCTGGCAGCAGTGTTAGTGAGTCCTGGGAGCCCATTTCTTGGGCCTTAAGGTGGCTTGCTTAGAAACTAGTAATTGGAGCAGATGGCCGGGTGTGTGGATAGATTTGCAGGCTCCTGAGTTGCTGGTGTGATGTGAGAGGTGGCAGTAGTAATGGTGAAGCCATCCACTATGATTTAAATGGTCCATATTGGTATTACTTGTTGTTGTAATGGACTCATAAAAGTAGCCCCCAGTCCCATAGCTACCTATAACAGGGTATTGATTATTATCCTAAGTGTGCTTGAGAGACCTCAGTCTCCCCTCTCCTTCCCCAAACAGGTAGTAGCTGTAGCCTAGTCACCTTGAACTTAGCCTGAGGGTGAGGAATGCTCCAGTGTTAAACTCCCAAACTGGAGCCCAGAGTCTGTGATGAGAGATGATGGAGAAACTTCTCGGCAAGCAACATGAACAAGATCTGGAAGGAGTGTCATCCATTCATGTCTAGATCTCACAGTAGCCTATAGCAGAGCAGTGGGAATTGTCCTAGGTATGAGTAGTAGAGCTTGCACTTTCCTATCATTCCTCAGCTGGGAAGGGTGATAGCTGTATCAGCCCAAAATTAGCTCTAAAGAAGGGCATTGCCTGCTTTTGAACTCCTAAAATGGTACCTTGACATGTAATAAGACAGAATATTGCCCTTCCCAGCCAGGCTGTACTGGCAGCAAACTGTGGGCCATATAGTTTGCTAGAGACTTGGTCCCACAGAAGCTGGATGCAGGATAGTGGCTAATATCCCTAATATGGGCTGAAAAGCTTTGTCTCCCTGACCCTCCTTTAGCAAGTGAGGGCTGCAGCTGCATTAGCCCAAGCTAAGCTTGAGGATGGGGTGCAAGTCAGTTGCAGACTCTCAAAATGGAACCTTAGGCCTGAGACCAGAGAGGTTAGGGCCCCATGAAGGGTGGCAGGATGGGCAAGAAACTGGAAAATCTGTAAACTCAAAAATAACCTATTGCAGAGAGGTGGTAAGCTTCCTGGGATGTGTTGGGGTGTTTGGACCCTTTAACCCCTCTTACAGTTACCCAGTGGTTTCAGGCATGCTCACGCTTTTCTGGTATCTCAGCTATCAGAATGATCCCTGGCCCAAGGTGCTTCAGGCTTGGATGCATTTGGGATTCTTTGTGGATTCTCTTTCTGGAGCAACATCTCTATGCAATCTCAAAGCAACTCCCTGTGTTAGGGCCTGATAACTCAATGGGTTGGGGTTCTCTTGTAGTCAAGATCATACGGGTTCATCTCAAAGTATGGAAACCTGGGAGCTTCTCTCTCACTGTTTCCTCATGTCCAAGAGCTTCTGATGGCTCTTAGCCAGTTTCTGGCTAGGCAAGTTGCATGAACTCTCTTCTTACCCACTTTTGGTGCTTTCTGTCACTATCCTGGTGAATCCTAGCTTTCTCTTGTGGACAATATGTTCAAAATGTGGGAATCTTCTTACTATTTTTTTTCTTTATGGATGAAGCATACCTGTGTCTACTTGGCCAATTTGCTCTTAGGTTTTCCTCAATTTATTGGACCCTCGATGTCAACAAATCCCATTAATTATGGCTGTAAACCGTATCTTGTGGCTATTCATTCATTCACTAATTTATGTAGGAATTTATTTGCCAAATGTTTAATGAGCATCTATGGGCTATCAGCCACTGAGCAAGTATTGAGAACACAGATTGAACACAGATGTGATCTTGCTATCGAGCTTACAATCCAATAGGGGAAACAGAAAATGGAAGAATAAATATTAAAAACCATGATGGAACTTAGAAAGAAATAGGTTGTTGTCATAGAGAGTAACAGTAAATACTGGGGAGAAGATGAGAAAAGTTCTGATTGAGAAAGTGTGGTCAGTGAAGGTTTCCCTAAGGACTGACATGTCAGCAGTACCCTCAGGAAGGAGAAGAAACTGAAAGTGTCAGTATATAGAGCAGAGAGGAGGTTGTTAGAGTCAGGGGGAAAATGGCACAACTTTCTGAGACAGGAAAGAACTCACAGTGCGTAAGTGTGGTTAGAGAATAACAACTAAAGTGGAGAATAACATAAAATGAGTTTGGAGAAATGGGCAGCTTTTTAACAATGAACAAAAGTTACCTGGGCCAGGAAATCCTCTCAGCATTTAATATGGGTTATCTTCATTGACACTCATAGCAAACTGATGAATTCATTAGCCCCATTTTACAGATGAGGAAAATAATACATGAAAACTATGAGTAACTTGAATAAAAGTACACAGTTTTAAAGAATGACACTGAGGTTTTAATAAATGTAGTTCAATTTTAGAGCAAATGCTCTAAATCAGAACAAGGTATAGATTCAAAGGGAATGGCCAAATGACCCAGGACCTTGCAGGCCTCCACAGTGTTTGAATTGGATTATAAATGCAAGGAATATGTATTAAATAGTTCGTAGTAGCATTATATAAACTATGTCGTAAGAAGACTTTTCCAGCTGATATATGAGTGACAGAGATGGGGATGGAGCCTAAAGAGGAGTGGACAAGGGAAAACTCATTCTTAGGGGCTACTTAGAAGACCTAAGAGTAAGTAGCAGACACTATTGGTTACATATTCAGCAGCCCTTTCTCCCCTTTCCTCTGGCCAGTGGGACCCTGCTTTCATAAAATATTTGAAGTACTACTGAGTTATTAATCTAAACCAATCGTTCTCAAACTATTTGGTCTCAAGACAGCTTTGCTCCTTAAAATTATCAAAGACCCCAGTGAGTTTATCTACATGTATTTACCCTATTAGAAATTAAACCTGAGGCAATTAAAAATATTTATAAATTTATTTTAGTATGACAGTAGCAAACCACAGTACATGACTATATAAGTAATGTATTTTAACGAAAAGAGATATATTTACCACCACCCCCCAAAAAAATGCAGTGAGAAGAATGGATTTGTTTCACGTTTCTTAAAATACCTTAAATGTATGGCTTAGTAGAAGACAGATGCATTCTCATATCTGCTTTTGCATTTAACATGTTACCATGTGGTATTTGACTAAGCTATATGAAAAAAAAAAGTCACCTCACAAAAATTATGGTGGAAAGGGAAGAGTACTTTAATATCATTTAAAAATATTTATAGATTGTTTTCTTCAATGATATATCAAAATTTGACAATGGGTAATTTTTTTTAAATTGAGACAGAGTCTCACTTTGTCACCCTTGGCAGAATGCTGTGGCATCACAGCTCACAGTAACCTCAATCTCTTGAGCTTAAGCGATTCTCTTACCTCAGCCTCCCTAGTAGCTGGTACTACAGGTGCTCACCATAATACCCAGATTTTTTTCTTCTTTTCTTTTTTTCTTTGGCAGGCCTGGGCCAGGTTTGAACCCACCAGCCCCGGAGCATGTGGCCAGTGCCCTAACCACTAAGATACAAGAGCTCCTGAAAATGTGTAATTTCTTATGAGTTAGTTACAACATGGAATTTGAAATCATATTAGCGAACCTTTCTTACTCAGTTACATTAAAATTCATTTTTTCCACTTGGAATGAATCTTTTACTTGTGCGCCTGATTTTGGTCATTTCCATTGGTCATTTGGAAATACACATGCATCAAGTTTTGCTGATGTTCTGAATATTGACATTTTACTATATAACAAAAAATCACATTCATAATAATTCATACCTTCATATTAATCCAAAATTAGAAAAATAAAAAAACATATTTCAAAGAACAAAAACCAAAAAAAAAAAAAAACAAAAAAACCAAGAAATCACATTCATTAATATCAGCATGATTTTCACCCAGAAAGTCTTTATAGATTAAGAAACTGTCAAACGTGTAGAAGATAGTTTTCCAACATCATAATTTTTGCTTGAAAACTTGGTTTTTATCATTAGCAACCTGTCATTTGTTTTCTTGAAAATGACAATTTCACTTTGATCATTTTGGGGATAACAACTGACAAATTCCGGAGTCTGAATAGCCATAGGATGGCAGACTACCTTTCAAGTAAAAACACTTTTCCTAGAAAACACTGACTAATTTAATTTGCAACTCAATCAATTGCACAAGTGCTTCTGTTCATTATCATCCTTGTACTTCAGAATATAGAACATGAGCTTCTTGGGCAGCGCCTGTGGCTCAGTGAGTAGGGTGCCGGCCCCATATATGCAGGGTGGTGGGTTTGAACGTGGCCCGGCCAAACTGCAACAAAAAAATAGCTGGGCGTTTTGTCCGGCGCCTGTATTCCCAGCTACTCAGTAGGCTGAGGCAAGAGAATTGGGTGCTGTGAACTGTGATGCCACAACACTCTACCAAGTGCGACAAAGTGAGACTCTGTCTCTAAAAAACAAAAAAAAAGAAAAGAAAAAGAAAAGAAAGAAAAAGAAAATGAGCATCTTATATATTTATTGCTTCATTATATACACAATATTAAAAAGACAAGTATTGAAGGGTCAAAGCTAAGAGTTAATAAAGCTAACATTTTTTACTGTTGCAGCAAGGACATACTTTAGCGAAATTGGCCCCCCTTATTTTTCATTCTTTTTTTTGCTCTTCTATTGTGTGTATAACAGTGAAGAATACAATGCATACTAGCATAGTTTATTGCCACAATTGCTTTTGCGTATCAGTTCAAATTTCAATACAGTGAAAAATGAACATAAAATCTTAGTATTATTATGAACATAGTTTTGACCTATCAGATCTCTTGCAAATATCTTAGTGACCTCCAGAGGGTACAGGACTGTACTTTTAAAACCCCTGGTCTCAAGCAAAACTGATAATGCCAGGGAAATTTTAATGTGTGGAAAAACTTTGTTTAAAAGTTTGGCTATGAAAAGAAACAGAAAAATTGAGTTTAACTTAAGGTAAATGTGGACTGAAAGAACAATTGTAATTATTTGTTTTAACAGTGGGATATTAAAATGTGTTTATATTCTAAAAATAATGATCCAGTAGAGAAATAGAAGTTCATGGTGCAGTAGAGATAGTGTAAAGCTGAATAGACATGAGAAAATAGAGAGAAAATAGAATTCAGGACTTCATGAGAGTTGAGTGGCCATCAACTAGCTGTAAGTAGTTTTTTAAGTTTAATGTTGTAAGAAGAGAATATTTATATATGATGGCATCTATTTTCTTAATGAGGCAAGATTATCAGTTAAAAGTGTTGTGTGTTGGGCAGTGCCTGTGGCTCAAGGAGTAGGACGCCGGCCCCATATACTGGAAGTGGTGGGATCCAACCTGGTCCTGGCCAATAACTGCAAAAAAAGAAAAATAAAATATAAGTGTTGTGTGTTGAGTGATTTGAGAAGAGGATATGTAATAAAATATCTTAGAGAAAGATGAAGTGAACCTAGTAAAGAAACACTAGGATTTCTAGGCAATGCTGATGACCATTTTGTTATTTTAAACATGAATTTAATATGGAACAGTCAGTAAATATGTGTCAATTTCTTCCATAACATTTATCTGGTTAAATGTAAGTATGTACAGTTTGGCTTCTTCCCTAAATGGGATTTGAGCATATGTTTATGGGGGTCAATAGTACAGAGGTTTCAACATTACATTTGTTTACCAGAAAAGTGAGCTCAAAGTACAGTAGGTCAGAGAGAAATCCAGGAGCTAAAAGCTTTGATGAACACGTAGGAATTGGTAGATGACAGAAATAATAAGCAGAAGAAGCTGTTCAACTGGGTAACATGGGCCTCCGTCTGTGTTTAATGAGAATGCTAAAGTTATATATTTTTTAACTTAGAGCTCCTCATAATTATGCAATTTTTCTATTATTAATTATAACAGTAATATACTCATTGTAAAATTTTTTTTAAATGCAAATATACACAGTAAATGGAATAAAATTACTCACAATGATAACATTGACATTTTTGTCTTCATATGCATATATATAAAACAATATTAAGATAAAATAGTACTTAGACATTCTGTATGCCTGTTTTTTCTTATCATATCCTGAGCATTTCTTAGTGTCTTTATATATCTCTGTAAATATCATTTTTAATGTTGGATTAATATATCATCACACGGATATAGGATAATTTATTGAACCATATCCTATTGCTATATGTTTTTCTATTGTAAATGAGGTTTAAATAAATATCCTTCTATATAAATCTTTGTTTATATGTCTGAAAATGCCAGAGAATAGATTACCAGAATTGAAATTACTGGGCTGGGTTAAAGATATGGCCAATTTTATAGCTCCTGATATATATGTATAGGACACCTAAATTTTAGTATCCCTGGTCAATTTATTACTGAGAGGTTAAGGAGATATTTCCTTTTGCTTCATAGACTATTGAAAGACAGATCAGATTCCTATCTTACCTAATACTTTCAAAATATGTCCTTAGATTCTTCTGCTGAGTCTAATTAAAGTTTTTGGCTGATGAAACAGGTGATTGACAAACATTTATGAAAGTTGGATTTCCCTTGACAACTTCATTTTGTACTTATGGAATCAAGTAAATTTTCTTTTCCTGTAAACTTAGAAAAGCTACCAAGGCAACCGTAACAGTTACAGAAACCAATATACACATTTGTCCATATGTAGGCTCAGGGTGATCCTTAAAAGCTTTGTTTCTCAATCTTTCTTTCATTCTTGCCCCAAGGGGAGTAATAGATTCATTTAAATTCAATAGAAACTAATCAACTTAATTCATTAAATAATTAAACAATTGGATTAAATTAATTTAAATTAAGTTAGATGTTTCCCCAGAGAGATAAATTAAATGTTCTTTTATGGTAAAGGTTAGGAAAGGCTCAAACCATTGTGATATCTAAGATTTCCCTCCTCCTGCCCCCTAACATTAATCTTTATCCTCTTGGGGGAGATATTTGCCCTTGAATGAGAATGAATATTTAAAAAGAAATGAGAAGCACCTGACCACAGACAAAACTAATGCCTTAGTTTGACCTACTCTCTCTAAGAGCAGATGGCAATAATGGGTTTCACTTACTTTGATAAGGCCAGAACAATGTTGAAATGGCCCTCAAGATTCTCTCTCCTGTTTGTGATATGCTTTCTTTCAGTCATTTAATCAGATAATAATAATGGTGCTGCTAACTAATTCATACATATAATTTAAGTTCCAAATCACTTTTCTTAAAATGGGTAGATTACCTAGTAGGCCTAATCTAATACCGAATACCTAATATCTAATCTAACTTTTGAAGTACTGTTCAAAAGTTCTCTTCCTACTGGGAGATATTGGAAATGTGAGACCCTGGTGAGTGGGGCACATAGGAAGGACCTGAGAGTGTCTTAGGAGCTGATGATGGTCCTCAACCTACAGATAACAGAACAATTAGTACAACAGTCTTACAATCACCCCGGAAATTAATTTACCAGTGACCTGAGGCAACTTGGAAGCAGACGCTCCCCAAGTCTCCAGATGAGGACACATCAATTAGCATTTGATTTCAGCCTTGTGAAGCCCTGCCCAGAGAAATCAGATAACTTACATTCTGTGTCTATAACTCATGAAGACCAAGGTATAAATGGATATTATTTTACACCTCCTTTTGGGGGGTAATTTGTTACACAGAAATATAAAACTAATATAACCCACAATCGTGGGTCCTTCTTATACTGCCCCATACTTCTTATTCCTTCTAGGTAATAAAAGTTAGAGCAAGATACTCTCCTTTACCAGATTCTCTAAGCCCTCTAAGCCATCTAAGCCCTGTAAGGCCTCTAGTCCTAGACCTTGGCATCCAACTTTCCTGGAGCCACATCACCCCATTGCAGCAAGAATTTTATTAAATAAGGTAAGTGAGAATCCACCTCCCTCAATATATAATTACCCTCCATATCTGATCAAATATACCCTCATCCTTCACAATTCCCTCAGTAGTTTCCAATAACACTAATCAATGTTCACCAAGAACCTGTCAGGTCTCTTTAGCCATAACTCCCCACTTTCAACGCTTTATGTTTTGTCTTAGTAATTTTCAATCCTGTGACTCTCACATTGCTTTTTGGCTATAAATTACCAATTGTCCATGCCACATTTGGAATTAAGCCACATTCTATACTGAAGTCTCTTCTCCTAAATGAATCTATTTTTGACCTTTTTAACTACTGTTCAGCTCTGGTTTTTCTTTGATAGGTGGGAAAAGGAGGTGACAACAGAATCTACTCTTTCTTCATATAATGCTAAAAGTTAGAACAGTTGTGGCAAGCATAAGGTTTTTGTTATTTATTAAATACAGTATGGTGGAACACATTCAAGCTATTTGTATGATTCAGTGATGTTCCTTTCATAATCATTATTTAATGCATCCTCTTATTTCCAAAATAAGGCTTTTGGTATAGATACCTTAGAGCAGTGGTTCTCAACCTTCCTAATGCCTTGACCTTTTAATACAGTTCCTCATGTTGTAGTGACCCCCAACCATAAAATTATTTGTGTTGCTACTTATGGTTGGGGGTCAGCACAGCATGAGGACCTGTATTAAGGGCTCGTGGCATTAGGGAGATTGAGAACCACTGCCCTATACCCATTTAACTATGTAATCTTTTTCTGACAATTTTATAGTGTTAGACACCCACACATACACACTCAAAATCTTCTTTTTTATTTGACTATGTCAATAGGGGTATTTTTCTCTGCAGTGCACTTAAAATACAAAAGACCTTAAAGACAGTGTTACTACTCTTTCCTAAACAGTGCTTAATAAATACCAATGGAATTGAATTACATCTCATGTAAATTTATTTTTATATTTTAAAACATTACATTTTCTTTCCTCTTCAGTGACTGGAGAATGTGATTCCACAAATGTAATAATTTCTTCTCCTCAAGAGAAGTTATTTAATTCTTATTGACTTCTTTCACAACATTGCATTTGTCTAGATTAAAAAAAGATCTCCTTTACTTTTTCCCATCAACTTTATTTATATGGTGGTTGATTAATGGAGCTATAATAATCTTTAGCAGGAAATTTTCTACATGTCATATATGCTGATATATTTTCTATCTTTAATGGCTATTGGAAGTGTTTTGATGATTAACATCAAGGATAATTGCTGTCTCACTATGTATTACTCAATAGACCTCCAAAGAGAATATGATTGGAATATATCAGATAAGATTAGATTTTCTTTAATAATAGAAATGGATCTATAGTCTTTCTATAGTGTCTAATTAATGCAATACAATAGTGTGATGAATTGATTCACTTTACTGGTAATTGCTATACATTTATGAGAAATAAGATGACTAACAACAATATCCTCTTCCTGTAGGTATGCTGAATGTTGAAATTTTAAGACCATAACCAGAGCCAGGAAACATCACAATAAGATCAAATCAAAGCAGTTAAGTTTGCTTGTGGCAAAGGTTAATGTGGCTAATTTTTGAGCTCCCTCCTCTTCTAGTAGATAAGAATAGAATGCTTGGAGCCCACTCAAGATATTCTTAAAATAACTCTTAAGATGTTCATATTTCATCTCTTTCCCTGTACTTTCAAGTATTTCAGTGTCATTCTTACTATTCTTAGAATTTAACACTATTCACCTGAACTATGACATTTTCAAAAATCCATCTTCCTTCCTGAACTAACTACATTAAAGTAAAAGTCATATTTCAATAATTTCTGATGATTTGTGGGATTTGGTGTCTTGTATCCTTCATAATATGCACATTCTTAAATCATCATTCTCTAGATAATTGGTTTTTAGGCCAAGAACTAACCTTAAGCTATACAAAACATTAGAATCATCACTCAAGGTAAAAGTAGTCTATATGGCCTCATAAAATATAGGAGGGGGCATTTAACGGAGTTCAACCAGGGACTATTAAAAACAACCTGAAATTCTTAATTTTAAGTGTGAAAGAATGAGCTAGTTTTACTCCTTTGTCTTAATGGAGTCCTACATTTTGGAAACATAGAAAACAAATTGCCTGTTCTGTCACCAAACACACAGTAACTACATTTAATTTTTTTTTTCTTTTTGGCATTTCAGTTTAGAGATTTAATTTTGCCAATTAATGTGTCTAGAGCAGAAGCTTTCATAGCTATTCACTTAGGGTTCCAGATTGATTTATTCTTCAATGAAGTTTAATGAGGTAAATGTTAGGGAAAATGCCTCTGTCTATTTTAGTATTTGTTCTGATTTTTAGCTTTTTCTGCTACCTTGGGGATTTGGTGTAGGCTGCTGTCTACAGAATATGTTGGTTACTCACATACTCCCTGATAGCTATTAGAAGAGTTACTGTGAGAATGAAGTATTTAAATGATTTATTATAAAATATAAAAATGTTATACAAATATGTATATAACTTTTGATAAAATTAAAAAATGTTATTTAGATACAATATAAAGAAAGAGCTATGGAAAATAGTTGATTTTTTAATAGAATTGCTAAGTTTATCATTCAAATAGATTTTTTGATAGAATATGATAGATTTTGTAACTAGATATAAAAATATGACTGTAGTAAATTAATTTCTTAAAAGAAGGTACTTCACACTGACATATTCAAAATAGAAGATATTTTTACATTTCCTCTCACTCTTCAAACCCACTGAAATGACATTAAAGGAAAATTAAAAACAATTGAAAAAAATGTTAGTGAGAATTTGGTAGACATTTACAAAAAATGAAGAATCAGTGGACAAAGATGGTGCTGAATTTTGGAAGAATGTGAAGGTCAGAGGATCAAAGGGACCGATAATCCTGAGCAAAGTGAAGGACAGCTTAGAGCACTCATAAAAGAAGTTTCTAATAGGGGACAAGATTCTCTTTTCAAGTGAAATTGTCCAGAATCAGCAGGTATGAGGAATGGAATTGAACAGAGAAATATAAGTCAAGAGTTTTGATTAAAAAACTGATTATAAAGAGCTGTATAGTTTGACCTGCCCCTTGTGATATCACTTCTATTTTCAGCACCTTCCCTTTTCTCTAAGTAATGACATTTGCCATCACATAAACCAGAATAAATGCTTTCCAAAGACATTGGTCTTATAGCTTAACAGGGGCTAGGGTTCTCAGTGGACACCTGATAAAAATGAAAACAAACTCCTGTGGTGTCTACTTTGCCTGCCCACCCGAGAGCTATTTTTCCCACATGCATGGAAGTCACCATTACTCCACTCACCCTTGTGACAGTGAAGGGGACTGTTATCATATGACTTGACCAATTAGTCTTTTAAGAAAATTTAAACAGAAGGCCAAGTATCTTTAAGAAATTTAACAAACTAACAGATGAAAAGGATCATGATTAAAAAATAATAATAATTTTAAAAGCATATATTTTTTAGAGAAGAGAAATCAAAACATATGTGTTTATTTTTTCAGAGATATTTAATAAGACATGTCTCTATAAAATCAGATCAGGCATCTCATCTAAAAGAACAGAAGTGAGAAAGAATTGAAGAAAATTACAAATAAGACATGTATCTATAAAATCAGATCAGGCATCTCATCTAAAAGAAACAGACGTGAGAAAGAATTGAAGAAAATTACAAATAAAATTACCAAAATTAAAAAAAAATGTCAATATAAAGTTTGGAAAAAAGGTTTGACAAAATGTTTCACAACATAGAGAAAACAGAAGATGAAATATGACATATTTTAAGTAAGTTAAAATACATTAAAAGTGAATCTACTCAGGTCAAAAAACATCTGATCAGAATTATAGAGAAAACAGGGATGATAGAGAAGAGTTTGAGTTAGCAAAGCAATGAAAGGAACATTTCCAGTACTGATGATAAACACAGATTTATAAAACGAAAGCATCCATTGATAAATATCATGGATGAAATGAAAGAAAATCCTAGAAAAATACTCACAACATATAGTTATAGAAAGAAGTAAGAGAAGATCTGAAGTCATCTAAAAGGAAAGAGACAAAGCAAAAACCTAGAAGAGAATAATGAAATGATTTTCACAAGACTCCCAGGTTTTAAAAGACAGGGGAACAATACCTTAAAGCTCTAAAGGACAATAATTTTAGATTTAGAAGTCAATGTCCAGCCCAGAACCAGACCAGATCACCTGCTGAACCTGACATTGGTCTCACCTTCCCATGTATCCTTTCAGCTGTCCCACCTGGAGTCTGCCTGAACTGACTGGTGAAAGGTGTTCCTATTGTTAAGCAGTCTGTTAAAGGCTGGAAGAGGTGGCTCAGTGCCTGTAGCTCAAGTGGCTAAGGTGCCAGACACATACACCTGAGCTGGCAGGTTTGAATCCAGCCCAGGCCTGCCAAACAACAATCACAACTACAACCAAAACATAGCCGGGCATTGTGGCACGTGCCTGTAGTCCCGGCTACTTGGGAGGCTGAGGCAAGAGAATCACTTAAGCCCAGGAGTTGGAGGTTGCTGTGAGCTGTGATGCCACAGCACTCTACCCAGGGCGACAGCTTGAGGCTTTGTCTCAAAAAAAATAAATAAAAATAAATAAGGCTGGGAAAAGTAAGTACTTTTTCAAAAGTCTAGAAACCAACGTAAGTCTACAAGGATCACAAAGAATCAATAAAACATGGCACCAACAAAGAAATAATAATGAAAATATTCCAGCAACTGATACTAAAGAAATTGAGATGCCTAAATTGCCTGAGAAAAAATTTAAAATAATTATCTTAAATAGGGTTGTACAACCTGAGGCCTACAGGCTACAGGCTGATTTGGGGAGGACTTATTTTGGTTATCTGTGATGGTAGATATTATGAAAAGTATGTATGGACCTCTTCTTCTGCTAATTACTTTCTTTTAGTGTTTGTGCATTTAATGTGAAGCCCAAGGCAATTCTTATTTTTCTAATGTGCGATGGAGAAGAATAAAAAGGTTGGTTACCCCTGAAAAGGAGTCAATATCCCACCAAATTAGTAAATAAGAGTGAGGATAAATTTTACAGAGTAAAAATGCAAGTACTTAGTTATGAGTAATTTTAAAGAAAGGTGAAATGTATTTGTGATTATAAAATAAAATACAAATGGAAGAAGTGGGAACTAAGAAATATGAAACTAAGGAGAATAATGATAATAAATTATAGGATGATAACTACATAGTAATTTTAGTATAATATTTGGGAATTATGTTTGGTTGCTGAGAAAAGGGTGATCAAAAATGTCCCTGGCCATTTTGTTCCCCCTTGAATCTGGAAAGAGCTTCTGCTATCTGGAGTTTTGACCTGTATCATGTGGCTGTGGGCTAGGCATGTAAAAATTGTGCTACCCTTCTAAGATTACTTCTCTGTCTGATAGATTTTATCCATTAAAAATTAGGAGTTCATTTTCTATTGCAGGTACATTTTCCTTTTCTCAGTTTAATCCCATAATTTTTAATTATACCATTCAAATCACCTCTATAATTTCTGTCTCTTATTAGGATTTTCACACTCCTGTAGATCATTTGTAGAGCAACTCCTTCATCATTATTTAGTCAAATGCACGTATCATCTCTTTTTTGATCTTTTCTCTTAATGAATTCTTGCAGCCACTAAATGCCAAAAATTTTAGGGATTCTTTTTATTTGTACTTCCCTTGCAATCAACCTGGATCTACTTTTCTTGAGAGCAACACACAAAGCTTTGTTCTTAACTTATAGTGATCTGAGTTAATTTTTAATATAATGTGTATGCCAATGTTTGTGTATATTTTCACAATATCAGTTGAGATACTAAAGCTGGAAATTATTGGTGTGAAATGGTTAAAGGGCTATTTAACTAGACAACCTTAAAGGTTCCATTTAACCCTGTGATTTTATAATTTTATACAAAGATAAATTATTTTTCACTTATAAATTGTGCTGCAAAGAAGTGATCTATCAAAAAAATTACAAATGTTAAAGGCGAAGCTTTTCCTGCATAATCTTCCAATCATTATTAATGTGAAAAATATATATATTTGAACTACATATAAGTACATATATTTGAACTACTATAGCATTTATGGATTATATAGTATTTTGTTTCCATCAATGGATATTGATTGTTTCATATATAAATGTCCATATAATCTATTATTCACCATCTTGTCATTTAAAAGAAATAGGTATTTTTTTATTGTATTATTGTATCATAGCTTGTCTAACCATTCAAATATGCAAATCTTTTTTTTTTTTTTTTTTTTGAGACAGGGCCTCAAGCTGTCACCCCGGATAGAGAGCTATGGCATCACAGCTCACAGCAACCTCCAATTCCTGGGCTCAAGCGAGTCTCCTGCCTCTGCCTCCCAAGTAGCTGGAACTACAGGCGCCCGCCACAGTGCCCGGCCATTTTTTGGTTGCAGCCGTCATTACTGTTTGGCGGGCCCGGGCTAAACCCGCCAGCTGAGGTGTAAGTGGCTGGTGCCTTAGCCCGTTGAGCCACAGGTGCGGAGCCAAATATGCAAATCTTAAAAGCAATTTTACCTTAGTTAAAAAAATGACAATATATAGCAGGTGACTGATTCATTAAGTAGAGAAATAAACCTGATTTTATTACCAATCTCAACACTAATAATTCATAGAATGGTCATATAATATAGAAATGACATTTTATACCTTTGAATACATTTTTATTTTGGAAAAATACATCATAAATGCATGATTGACTGTCTTGCAATGATGTGCTTCAGTATTTTATCCATTGTTGCATTTTTTAAACGTAACATTTTATCTTTTATGTAAGATACAATAAATGCTTTTAGTTATATATCCTTTTGTACAGAAACTAAATTAAAGAATCTTTTTCTCCAGCCTTAAGGAAGCATTTAAAACACATGGAAATTCTCTTCTTAGGTATACTCTCTAAAGTTTCCAGTGCTGAAAATTTCAGAAGGTGTAAAACATACTTCTAGTTCTTTCCATTACAGTTCTTAAATAGAAGTGTCACTAACTTGTCTCTTGTAATAATACAAAGTTAATGGGAAAATAATAGATCCTCTTCCAATATTGACGTTTCCTTTGGCATACATAATTTTGCAAAATATCGCTTTTCTATTGATAAGTACCAATAAATTTCTGAATGTACAGAATAAGAAACAATTTTAACTACGTTTGGGAGAAGCAAACCATTTGGAAAAGTTATATACTATGCAAGGCGGCGACGACCATGCGCGCGGGGTCCCGGCAACGAGGGGAAGCCCCTAGCTGTGGCGGCGGAACCAGCTGAGGCTGCCGGTTTCGTAACCATCACTCCTCCTCGCGCGGGGCAGCTCGGAGCGGAGGTTTAAAAAAATAATAAGTTATATACTATAGATCAAAAGTTTAGAATCCTTTACCCAGGAAGTGTGCCATACTTATTAATAAGGTGCTCTGGGCCTGACATGAGACAGGCTTATGTATATCTGTATGTAAATTCAAGTCTAGTGTATAATGGCAGAGATTCAGCATGAAAGAAATTGCTAAGTGTTAGATAGAAGGAAAAAGGTAACATAAGAGAGAAATAAAACGTATATTTTAGTATTTTATATGAACGGGTAACAAGAGAAGAGAGTCTGCAGTCAAGTATTGCTATTACCAAATAAAAAATGTCAATACTGGACTGAAGTTATATTACTTGCATAATAGATACATTATACATTCTCCTGATCACAGAAAGGTTAAATTACTTGTTAGTGGTCACTCAGTATGGGTTGGAATATTATGATATCATTTCATCTGTAATCATGGTCTCTTGTAACCCACAGCTATGATTTTCAGGTATATAGAGTGATAACGGACAAGCATGTGCTTCTTTTGTACTTGAGAAAGCCAAAAATTCATAGTTTGAGGGGAAAGAAAATACTCTCTCTCTGTTAGTTTCCTAGGAGACTAAGACTAGCTTTTGGCACCTAGCAGTCCCTGACTAATGAGTGGCACATTATTACTATACTGCAGATTTTGTTTTTGGACAGTGAAATACTGGGCCACTCTACCAAACATAGAGTGGGAGTGAACCCAGGAATCAGGTTTGCTGGAACATGGGTTTACATTACATATTGTGAGAACCTTCTAAAGTTCCTTCCCATTTATGCGGTATCAGCATGAAATGGATCATGGTTAAGATAAAGGAATAATAGTGGTAATAATAATAATGAAGAAAATATTAGCAACAAATAATGCTTTACAGTGCTTTCCTGTTTGCAAAACACTTTCTTATATATTATTTTGTTTAGTTCTACTCATATCCCTTGGAAATAGGTATTTGTATCAAAACACAATTTACATTTTAGAGATGAGATCCTTGAAGATTATAGATGCTGAAATGCAAATTAAGATTTGTCTTTAATACCCCTACCAATTTACTCTGAAAAAATCATATTTTAAACGAACTCTTACTTTACGTATATTTTCAGGTCCCCACACCTAATCTCAAAGTCTATATTTTTCACTGCCTGTGCATTTTTTATCTCAAAATAATGAAAACAGAACTCATCTGTCCAGGCTAAAAGTTTCAGAGTCATCTTTTCTTCATCTCTATACCTTGCCACACAACCATTCAGTTATGTTTTTTCTACTTCTGAAATAGCTTTTCTATCCATTTTCTCCCATTCATTTCCACCACAAATGCTCTATTACAAGCCATTGCCATCATTTTTTATGACTATTGGAATATTCTCAGTTACCTCTCTGAATTCAGACTTTAAACTCTCCACTGCTACTGTGCATTGATAATCTCTTCATAGGCTTAAAGTTTTGTTTCTTTGTGTTTCAAATATTATGAATTGGTAAAAATATTAACAGGGGATAAGTTTTTTAAAGAAGGTTGTTCTCAAATGTTATTAGGAAATGCTGGGTTAAAGAAACTAAAATATGTTTCTTCATTAGAGCACTTATTAGAACCTATATCATGTTAATTTATATTATAAATCTTCTGTATAAAATTTAATTCATGGGTTAAACAATTTTGGTTGCCTTTTTAATTATTATTTGTCTTGAATATGCACTCAGTGCCCATGAAGAATATGGTGCTCAATAAATATGTCTTAACTGAATAAAAGAATGAAAGATGAATATATTCTAAACATCATTGTCCAATTTTATATAAATATAAAAAATTCTTAATTTACATTAAGCACTTCTTAAGTTACATCTTACAGGTGCAGTGTTTATAAAATATTGTCTGTGAAACAATGGTAGAAAATTTGACTTCTCAACCTTAGAACAACTGCTGTTTTTGACCTGAGAACTCTTTAAGGCAGGGAACCTGTCTTGTGTATTGTAGGATGTTTGGCAGCCTTCCTGACTTTTACCTAGTAGATGCCATTAGTATCAACACTGCCAGTAATGACAACCAAAAGTATCTGCAGCCATTGTCACGTGTCCTTGGATTGGATTGAGGGGGAAATAAATGCAAAATCAATCCTGGTGAAGAACCGCTAGTTTAAAGTACAATCTGGGCTTATTATTTTGGGACTCAGAAATGTTCACAACTGCTTCATTGTCCATAAAATTAAGTATAAATGCCTTAGGCTAATATCCAATCCCCCTTTTCATTCCCAATCCTGTAAGAACTTGTGCATACACACACACTCACATTCTACTGCAGGAATCCCTCCCATGTATCATCACTCTCTTCATCTCTATCCCATACCTCTAGTTGGCCAAATGTTTATTGAATTTTTTTTATAACAATATGTACTACTCAAGGTTGCCTTTAACATTCTTTCATATTTCCGATTTCACCTGAATGCAAACATTTAAAGAAACACTACATGATGTACCTTGGGTCTTATTAGGAGAGCCCTGCCAACTTTCATATATATATGAGCCAGAAAGAGAATTGCTTAATCAATATGCAAAAATTTATTGAGTGTCTACAGGGTGCTAAGCAATGTGCAGTCTGCCAGGGTTATAACAATTATTGAAACACATTCCCAACCTTCAGTGAATTTGCATATGGTGATTTCTGGCATTAAATAAATGGTATATCAGAGGTAAACACAAAGAAGCAAAGAGCTGAAGGATGAGGACCATTCATTTTGTATTAGCAGTTCTTGGCAAGCCCTTGCCTTTATGCTTTCTAATGCTGGACAGAACATTCAGCTAGAATGTGGTTGAAGGGGGATACTGTGGGAACAGCAGGGTCGATGTAGGAATGCAGATGGCAATAATCAGAGCAGAATCCAAGATTTTTTTTTTCTCAGAAAGTGTGCTCTGACCATGAAACAGAGATTTACACCTCCTTTCCTTCTAGATTAGCTTAAATATGCCAGGGCGATTGTTAAGGATGAACACACAAACAAAAACAATCACAACAAGCAGAGAAGATTTCTCCAGCCCTGCATTGAGGGAAAGTCCTTTGGCATATATTTCCACATTGAAAATGATATTCAAATTCTCCTGAAATATTATTATATTGGCTACTACAAATGCATATTTTATTAGAATAAATTATTAACTAAAGATGTCGAAGTTATATAGCAAAACAAATGAAACATAGAATTTATCAAGCTGTCCTTAGAGTATTTCCTGTATTTTCTTTCTATTTCTGCAAAATACTTAAAATGGAAATACATTTGTACTTGCAAATTTTTGCTTAATTATGCTCAGATACAAGTTTGGCAAATCTATTCGAGATGAGTTTTGGCCTGAAGGAAATGAAGTTCTGAGTCCAGAAAGAAATGTGATTTCGGTGTTTACTGCACTTATTTTTTTATGAGTGATTTTCTCCAGTGAAGATTGCTATGGACAGCTGTCTATTTGCGTTGGAAAGCACAAAGCACACTTTGTGTGAAGATTCTGAGATGTTGATAGTGGTAATGAAAGAAGGCCAAGTTTATCTGTTATGTCTGTACTATTATGTCTGTCCCATTTTTAATTTTTTTTTACTAGCTCACAGAATCCTTGAGGACAAAATCTGTGCAAATCCTTGCATTGACCTATGCTAATTTGATGATTTGTTATCAGTGAACCACAAACTCTCAAGTAGGATCAATGATCATACTTCCTGCCACAATCTGGGAGGGTATTTTCTTCAACCATTATGAGTGTATTATAAGCTTGGTGAAACATTATTCTTCTATTTGAGATGTATTGTAATAGTTTCTCTGCAGGAGTATCATAGTTGTGTCTGTGCTGGCTGTTCTGTTAGCTCTCTGGGGAATGCTAGTCTTTCACTACCAGAAGCTGAATACAGTAGAATCTATGTTTTCTTCTTTGCTTTGTAATGAGGGATCTGTTCCAATAAAATGACAGCATATTCAGGCAGCTGAAGAGCTGCTATGATGGCAATGGGTTAGTATCACCAACAACAACTGTAATCGTGAGCTGGATAGCAACAGTGATTCTGCAAAATGTAGATTAAATTTACTGAAATTAACAGAACTTAAAAGTACTGCCAAAAATATAGGGCTTGACAACTAGTTTTAGACCTAATATCCCCCCAGTGAAATTTTGCCTAACTTCTAATATTCTCATCTGTAAAATCTTCTATGTAGATCTCCTTTTTTTGCTCTTTTTATACTAAACCACACTCAGCTACAGCTTTTCTCTCACTATATGGATGCCTATTAGACATGTGTGAAATTTTTGTGACTATAGCTAAGGCTGACTGACTTGAGTCAAAAAGATGTAAGATAGTGCTTATTTATCTTTTGTTGTTGTTCTTGTTTCAGAAAAGCATAGATAGATTCAACTGCTTACGACCACACCCATGGAACACTTCTACTGTGCAGATCCCCCTTTCACAATTTTGTGAGTGTCACTGGAAGAAGTAATTTGTTCTCAAGTCTTTTCACTTTTCTGTACCAACATTCCTGGTCGGATATGGCAGGGTATATACAATGGCATGGAGGGTTTTACACGGTGACTTTTGTATGAAGCCTTCTGTGTGAAGCCCTATACAATGAAGAGAGCTGCTCATTTTAGTAGTTATTTCTTCATTCTTATATTCAAACACTGAATAATGTTTCTTTGAAAATCTCTTATAATGCCAAGTCTTTCTTGACTCTTCTTTTCAAATTAATGTGGACTTTACCAATGAAGGTCAGAAGACCAGTTGAAGCTCTTGACCATAGTATTGAACAGTAAAATTAAGAAATTGAAATAGGTCTCTCAGGTTCTTTATTTCCTACTGTCATTGTGTATACTCTAATGGAAATTTTGAGTATGAATAAGCATTTATTGTGAATTATAATAAAATAATAAAGGAAGAAGTCCTGGAGTTTTCTGTACACTATGCATTGCTGTTTATAAAAATGTTACATTAACATTTTAGGTTGATAACATTGCCATAGTATTATCTTGTATAAGTTATCAAATACATGATGTGTTAGTCTTTGTAATTTAATATATAACAAGAATGGATATTTGAGTTGCATTCTGGGAGAAAAAAATGGAAAAATTTATGGTCTCCAGATAGATCCAGATGGTCAGGAGACGTACAGCAGCTGGTGTCCTTATTAGAAACCAGAGGCCTTAAGTTAAATACAAGCACATATGAAGTCCACAACTTATATGCTACCTAATTACATAATGATTGTATCATTTCATATTATGATGTTTGATTAAATGGACTGTGAATAGAAAACTCATCAAAACTAACAACATTAAAAGCATTTTGCTTAGTGACATCAAACATTTAAACTGAATGACAGAAATGAATATGTAAGAAATCTAATTTTCATGCAGTTCCTGGGGCTGATTTATATTTATTTCCAAATGCAGTATGTAGGAACTGGTTTAGTTATTTAATTGGGAAAACGTAACAGAAAATTTGGAAAGGAGGCAAACAAAGCAGAGTTTGGAAAATCTTATGCTATAAATTATGTTTAAAAATAAATATTTCGGCAGTTTCTTTACTGTTTATAGTCTTTTGCCTCATATGGCTAGAGGTAAACTTTGACTAATGTCTGCCTATCATAAGACATTAATGGGATCAATTGACAGCGTGCTGGATGTCTCACATATACGTTGTACAGACATAGAATCAAAATTGTTTTTTTTTTTTTTTAATTATTTTTTATTGAGTCATAACTGTGTACAATGATTCAAGCTTGGAGTACAGTGTGCGGGCTTCCCATACAATCGGAGATATTTTTATCCACCTGATTAATGTAACATTCATGATATTTT
>CAUYRH010134569.1:0-12394 GCA_963574655.1 Perodicticus potto
TTGTGGTGGGCGCCTGCAGTCCCAGCTACTTGGGAGGCAGAGGCAAGAGACTCGCTTGAGCCCAGGAATTGGAGGTTGCTGTGAGCTGTGATGTCACAGCACTCTATCCAGGGTGATGGCTTGAGGCTCTGTCTCAAAAAACAAACAAACAAACAAACAAAAAAAACCAAAAAAGGTGTAGTAGTTTGCAATCCCACCAGCAGTGTAGAAGTGTTCCCTTCTCTCCACATCCACACCAGCGTCTGCAGTTTTGGAACTTTGTGATATGGGAAATCTTATCTGGAGTTAGGTAATACCTTAGAATGGTTTTGATTTTCATATCTCTGATGATTAACAATGATGAGCACATTTTCATGTGTGTTTTGACCATTCATCTGTCAGTCTGTCATCTTCAGAGAAGTTTCTGTTCAAGTCTCTTGTCCACTTATAAATGGGATTGTTTGCTCTTTTCTTGTTGATTAATTTGAGTTCTCTGTAGATTCTACTTATCAGGTCTTTGTCATATTTGTAACATGCAAAAATCTCCTCCCATTCCAATGTCTGTCTATTTGCTTTGGTTGTGATACCCTTCAATGTGCAGAAGCTTTTTGGCTTGATCAAATCCCAGTATTTTTGGTGTTGCTCCAATTGCCAGGGCAGGTCTTCCTCATAAAGTCTGTTCCTAGGCCAATATTGTTAAGTACTTCCCCCATGCTCTCTTCTAGGGTTTTTATTATTTTGTGTCTTAAATTTAAATCTTTTATCCAATGAGAATCAATAGGGATGTTTTTCCCCAATGCATGTTTTTGTTTGGTTTATCAAAGACCAAATAGTGATATGTGACTGGGTTCATCTCTATAGTCTCTATTCTATTACATAAGTGTATATCTCTACTTTTGTGCAAGTACCATCCTGTTTTGGTTACGGTAGACTTGTAGTGTAGCCTGGTAATGTGATGCCTCTGGATTTGTTTTTATTTCTAAGAATTGTATTGACTATCCGGGTTTTTTCCTGGTTCATATGAAGTGATGTCCTGTTTTTTCAAGTTCTTCAAAGTATGACACAGATGCTTTGATGGGGGTTGCATTAAATCTGTACATTGTTTTGGATAGAATGGACATTTTATTTTTTTTCTCCTTCTTTTATTGTTTGGGATTCATTAAGGGTACAAAGAATTAAGTTACACTGATTGCATTTGTTAGATAAAGTCCCTCCTATAATTGTGTCCCACCCCCAAGAGATGTGCCATACACTGAAACCCTTCATCCTCCTCCCTCCTCCCCTCTTCCCACTCGTCATTCCCCTACCCCTACCTTGTATTAGCTTATCCTCTGCCTTCATGTTAAAATAGAGTACTTTGCATTTTTTATTCTCCATTCTTGTAATGCTTTACTAAGAAGGATGTGTTCTACCTCCCTCCAGGTTAATGAAGAAAAATTTAAAGTCTCCACCATTTTTAGTGGCTGAATGGTATTCCATGGTATACATATACCATTCCTTGTTAATCCATTTCTAGGTTGGTGGGCATTTAGGCTATTTCCACATTTTGGTGATTGCAAATTGAATGGCAATAAATAGTCTAGTGCAAATGTCCTTATGATAAAAGAATTTCTTTTCTTCTGGTTAGATGCCTAATAATGGAATTGCAGGATCAAGTAGGAGTTATTATGTGAGTTCTTTGAGGATTCTCATACTTCTTTTCAAAAAAGTTGTATTAGTTTGCAGTCCTACCAGCAGTGTAAAAGTGTTCCTTTCTCTCCACATTCATGCCAGCATCTGCATCTTTGTGATGTGGACCATTCTCACTGGGGTTAGGTGATTTCTCAGGGTAGTTTTGATTTGCATTTCTCTGATAATTAGGGATGATGAGCATTTTTTCATATGTTTGTTAGCCATTTGTTTATCTTATTTAGAGAAGGCTTTATTCATCTCTCTTGCCCAGTAATATATGGGATTGTTGGGTCTTTTCTATGTTAATTAATTTGAGTTCCCTATAAATTCTAGTTATCAAGCTTTTGTCTGATTCATAATATGCAAATATCTTTTCCCATTCTGTAGGTTGTCTGTTTGCTTTGGTTGTTGTTCCTTAGTTGTACAGAAGTTTTTCAGTTTAATTAAATCCCATTTGTTCACTTTTGTTGTTGTTGCAATTACCATGTAAGTCTTCTTCATAAAGTCTTTCCCCAGGCCTCTATATTCAAGTGTTTTCCCCACACTTTCTTTGATGATTTTTATTGTTTCCTGCCTTAGATTTAAATCTTTTATCCATCTCGAATCAATTTTTGTAAGTGGTGAGAGGTGTGAGTCCAGTTTCAGTCTTTTACATGTGGTTATCCAGTTTTTCCAGCATGATTTATTGAATAGGGATTCTTTTCCACAGTGTATGTTCTTGTTTAGTTTATCAAAGATCAGGTGGCTGTCAGATGTTAGTTTCATCTCATGGCTTTCTATTCAGTTCCAAATGTCAATGTCTCTGTTTTTGTGCCAATACAATAATATTTTGATCACTATGGCCTTGTAGTATAGCCTAAAGTCTGGTAGGGCAATACCCCCGGCTTTGTACATTTTAATGATGTTGATTCTGCCCAGCCACAAGCATGATACGTTTTTCCATTTGTTAATGTCTTCTGCTATTTCTTTTCTTAGGGTTTCATAGTTCTCTTTATAGAGCTCTTTCACATATTTTGTTAGATAAATCCCTGGGTATTTCATCTTCTTTGGAGCTACTGTAAAAGGTATAGAGTGTTTGATTTTATTCTCAGCTTGATTGTTATTGGCATATATAAAAGCTACTGATTTGTGGGTTTTGATTTTGATCCTGAGATGCTGCTGCTATATTCTGTATCTGTGTTTATGCTAAGCACCATGCTGGTTTTGGTTACTACAGCTCTGTAGTATAATTTGAAGTCAAGTAATGTGCTTCCTCTAGTTTTGTCCTTTTACATGATAGCTTTAAGTATTCTGGGTCTTTTGTGATTCCATAAATTTTAGGATTATTTTTTTCTATTTCTGTGAAGAATGTCATTGGTATTTTGATGGATATTGCATTAAATTTATAGATTGATTTGGGTAGCATTGGCATTTTAATAATATTAATTTTTCCCTGGGATGAATTTCACTGGTCAAAATGCTCCTTTTGTAGGCACTGGCGGAATTCTGCCCTGTACTATGTACCCCTGTATCAAGGCAGTCCTGAGTTTCAGTGAAAAACCCCACAATCACTTCACTCTCCTCCCCCAGCAGCATAGATTCTCCCTCTGCTCAGTACTGGTGCTGAGGAATGGGGGAGGGGTGGCATAGCCAATGTGCAGATTTCTTTTCTGCCCACTCAGTGCCTCTTTCCTTGATGTAATGTTGAAAGCAGGTAGTGTGATCACTTACTTGATTTTTGGTTCTCCTGAAGATGCTCACATGGATAGTTGTTGACTTAGGTTTTCGTGTATAGGAATATCCATTGGAGGTTTCTATTAGACCATCTTGCTCTGCTTTCTCATGCTGTTGGCTTTTTTGAGCTAATTTACAAACACATACAATCATCATTATTGGCATAACAATTGAGGGTAAATAATAGAGACTGTTAATTTTGTGAAGACACAGTTTTTATATAAGGCTTGGGGCATAGTGGTTAAGAACTTGGGCGTGGCACTCACACTGTCTGGAATAGTATCATTGATCTGTTACCATGCCACTATCTCAGTTTCTTTTTCTGTCACATAAGCTTAATAATTATTGTACCTCTGTCTAAAATTGTCATGAGTATTACATAAGATGACATTTATAAAATACTGAGAAAGGTGTTTCAAACATGGTCAGAGATCCTGCAATCTCCTTACTGGGCATCTACTCAGAAGGAAAAAAATCCTTTTACCATAGGACTCTTGCACTAGCCTGTTTATCGCAGCTCAATTTACAATTGCCAAAATGAAGAAACAGCCTAATGCCCACCAACCTAGGAATGGATTAATAAACTGTGATACATGTATACCATGGAATACTATTCAGCCACTAAAAAGGATGGAGACTTCCTTTGTATTAACCTGGATGGAAGTGGAACATGTTATTCTTACCAAAGCATCTCAAGAATAAAGAAACAAGAATCCTGTGTACTTAATTCTGATATGAGAACAATTAATGACCTAGTATACAGTGGGGAGAGGGGAATGGGGCGAGCAGAGAAAGGGAAGGAGAGAGAGGGTGTGAGGGGTCACTGAGGGTGGTACACCTTTTGGGAGCAGAATAGCATTATGGGATGGTCTTTATCTGACACAAACAATCCATGTAACCTGGTTCTTTGTACCCTCAATGAATCCCCAATAATAATAATAAAAAAAATCCAGGTACTCTAAGTGCTTTGTGAGTATTGTAAGCACAGTTAGCACTGCTTGACAAATACTTATGTACAGTGTGTTGTGCTCTATACAACTATACCAGCAATTACTTCCTGGTATACAATAAGATTTTTTATAGTGTAAAAAAATATTTCTCTTGCAGAATAAAAGTGAGAAATCATCACAAAATGAAGATCCAGCTAATGATATTTGTTCTAATCCTTTGGACTGAAACATTGGCAGATCAGAGCCCAGGTACCAGTATATTTTATGTTTATTATTACTTAAGGAAATAAGTTGTTCTTATGTCTCAGCAAACTTTAATAAACAAAGAGAAATAAAGAGTTTATTCACTGAAATATCAAAGTACACAAC
The DNA here is from genome assembly GCA_963574655.1 of Perodicticus potto. Taxonomy (NCBI): domain Eukaryota; kingdom Metazoa; phylum Chordata; class Mammalia; order Primates; family Lorisidae; genus Perodicticus; species Perodicticus potto. The sequence continues at coordinate 4,683 of CAUYRH010134569.1, forward strand.
ATTTAGCAATAGTTGTAGATATGCAATATTAAACTTAGACTGAAATACAGCACAAAGTTATAGGCAAACTTCATGAGTTATATTATATATAAAGTTTATCTAGCCAGGTATAAATATAATAAAATATAATCTAAGTTTAGTCTTTGATATGCTTCAGTCTCAGTGTTCCATGTCTCTATGAATAGAGTCCATCCATTTGTTTACAGGCCAATTTTAATCTTAGTCGTAGTAAGTTGAAGAAAAGAACCATACACAGAAAACAAATTCGAAGTATTTTTGTGGTTAAACGATTATCTTCCTTTTTATTGCTTGCCCTTTTTCCTTACAAGAATGAATGAATAGGTATGTATGTATATGTGTATGTATATATGCAGATATAGATATTTCTCTACACACATACACAGTCATGAGTCACATAATGATAGGGATATGTTCTAAGAAATGCATTATTAGGCTATTTCATCATTAGGCAAACATCACAAATATACTCATCATAAAATGTACTTGCACCAACCTAGATGGTATAGTCTACTATACTGAGGCTACTCATACACCCTAGGCTATATCACATAGCATATTTCATCTGTACAGTATGTTATTGTACTGAATATATAGGTAGTATAACACAATGGTAAACATTTGTCTATTTAAACATATCCAAACAAGAAATTGCAATGCCACTAGACAATAGAAAATTTTCAGCTCCATTATGATCTTATGGGACCTCTGTCACATATGCAATCTGTCATTGACCAAAACATCATTACATGGCATATAAGCATGTGTGTACACATGTGTATGTTTGTGTATATAGCATGAAAGCTAGGTTTTCTACTCTCTTATAATTACTAAACATAAAGTTCAAAGAAATATTCTTAGCTATGCACTGTGCTACCCTATGATTTCCTGATGAATTTCTGAGTTACTTTGAAGGAAAGAGCCAGTCGTGAGATACTTACCAGCCTAATTTTACAAGTGGAGGTGGCTGGCCGTGACTGCCGAAGATCATGCTGTTGGTGCCTCCCCTTGCCATATGCTCCCCATCATGCTGGTGTACCCTCCCCTAGTAGGGTGAATATTGCCTGCACCAGCTCACAGATGTGCCTTACTGTCTCAAGATAATGTTTCTGGGCTTTTCAAGAGCTGTTTACCCAAGAGGTTATATCTATAGAACTTTGTTCCTTCCTTCCAATTCCTGGGGATGTTCTGCATTCAATGACTTCCTAATAGGGGGCACAAAATACTGACCTTCTTGCCTTGTAGGGACATCTTTGCTATAATTTATGCTCCAGAGCTCTCTACAGTGTAGGCCAACACTGGACATTCCCTGGCTCACCATTCTCTGCAACTTCTCCTGTCCTATCCTTCTTCTCTCTTCATTGAGCCCATGCAACTGAAATCCTGGTCTTAGACTATGGTTCTAATCTCTTCAACCTAGACAGCTGTTTCCTCTATAGTATTTCCAAAAATTGGTGTCCATTAACCACCTTGGGATTTTTTTGATATTTCATGTTATTTATTCCCTAGTTACAATATCAGCATTTGGGATTCCAAAACTAAAAAAGAAAAATGATGTTGGTTGCCTCTGATAGAGAGTTAATGAAGAAAAGTCTGTTGGCTAACTTTAGTAAAGTCCTTTTGTTTGATTGTTTTGGTTAAAGTACTTACAGTTTATTCTGTTTGACCCCAATTGTTTCTTGGCCTTTTGGCTAAGATTAGGTATATTCTGTTTGACCTCCAGAAGACATTTTCCTTGGGATTCTGATATACCCTTCATGCTAGGACATAGTCTCAAATGAGTTCTGTGGTCTAAAATGAGAAGGCTAAAAAATCACTTTGTTTTTGTTTGGTGTCACTTTATTTTGATAGAGCCAGGCCCTGAGTATGCAGATGTGGTGTTTCTGGTGGACAGCTCTGATCACCTGGGAATTAAGTCCTTCCCGTTTGTGAAAACATTTCTCAACAAAATGTTCAACAGTCTCCCCATTGAGGCTGACAAATACCGTGTGGCCCTGGCCCAATACAGCAACAACCTCCACAGTGAATTCCAGCTGAGCACCTTCAAGGGCAGGAGCTCCATGCTGAACCACCTCAAGAAGAACTTTGAATTCATTGGCGGGTCCCTGAAGATCGGAAATGCTCTCCAGGAGGCTCACAGGATTTACTTCTCTGTGCCCACAAATGGGAGAGACAAGAAGCAGTTTCCCCCTATTTTGGTGGTCCTGGCTTCAGCCGAGTCTGAGGATGATGTAGAAGAGGCTTCAAAGGCTCTGCAGAAAGACGGAGTGAAAATCATCTCCGTGGGGATGCAGAAAGCTTCTGAGAAAAACCTGAAGGCCATGGCCACGTCCCAGTTTCATTTCAACCTCCGGACAGTCAGAGACCTTAGCATGTTTTCCCAAAACATGCCGCAGATTATCAAGGATTTAACAAAGCACAAGGAAGCAGCGGTTGATGTTGATACACAAGGTGAGGAAGCCTGTGGTTGAAGAGGTGCCTGATCCCTATGCTGATCTGCATCTGTCCACTCTCACCTCTTTACAACTCCCATTCAGGTTTTTGTTGGTTTTTTTTTTTTGAGATAGAGTCTCACTTTATCACTTTTTGTAGAGTGCTGTGGCATCACAGCTCACAGCAACCTCCAACTTCTGGGTTTAGGCAATTCTCTTGCCTCAGCCTCCTGAGTAGCTGGGACTGCAGGTGCCTGCCACAACTCCCAGCTATTTTTGTTCCAGTTTGTCTGCGGTTGGGTTCAAACCCTCTACCTTCAGTATATGGAGCTGGTGCCCTACCCACTGAGCCATAGGCGCCACCCAACTGTCCTATTTCTTAATGGTTGAATACATGAGAGTCTTATAGATAAAGAAATAAGATCCTATCTGTTCTCTTTCCTTCACAGTCCTGGTATGTATGGTGAACACAATAAATATTTAATAAATGCCCATCAACTGATATATAACAACACTCAGTGGGAAGGATAGACACCATTAGCCCATGATCATGTTTTGTGTTTAGTCAGGCAAATGAGAGGGTGCCCTCATCTGTACAGTAGCACAGTGCCGCACACTGGAGGCTTGAGCACCACATGTACTGGTGGCTCATCCCATCATGAGCCATTTCTTTCTCCTCTGAGGTAAAATCACTGTAATGAATATCAGGATCTGCTAAAGCCAGAAGTTTGACTCATTATCTCTCTCAGCTGTCCCATCATTTTATGCTAATATTTTTTACATCGAGGACGTAACCCATTTTAAAATTTTTGATGTTAGGATGCTTTTTAGTACTGCTTACAATTTTTTTTTCTGAAGACCTGCCTTTAAATAACAGTGTATCTCCCAGTAAAGTTGATCTTTGAAATGAAGAACTATTGAAAGTATTTCTGACAAGCTTATGAGTATGAATGATATCAGTTAGAGGCAGCTGAAACTGAACTGACTCTGTACCTTCACTTGTATAACTTAAGACCTTAGGTATCACACCTTTAGCATGAAATTGTCTCTAATTTTCTGATAACACCCAAGAGTGTTTCATGTAGCTGTATAAACTCTTCCTCCAAGGTGCCATCATCCATGTTGATGTCTGTTGTGTGCAAAGCTACTCAAAAGCAGCACTGACCCCAGCCATTGCACTGGTTTCCTTTGGGAGAATTCTGATTCCCAGGCCAGAAAGCCAGCTTCTATTATCCTTATCCCACTACCCAGCAGATGCGAAATTGGCCTTTCCTTTAGTCCCTGGGAAGTCTAGGTAGTTAAGGAAGAAATGCAGAGGACCTTTTTCTCATTAGTTTTCACTCTCAATCTCCTGGGTCAAAAGAAGGACTACCTATGCCCCCTTAATTCATAACTTCTCATTTGAAAAATGCTTTATGTGTATCTTAGTTGAGTTCTAAGTAATTATTAATGTATTAATGGTGGATGCAGCTATTATCTCTGAAGGAAGGTAGAAAGAATTTCCAGCATGATGGATTCCTGGCTGCTTCTGTAATCAGATGGTGATGGTGGGACATTCTAGCAGGTGCTCTCTGGTACTATGACCCAGGAAACCACATGGTATGGTACAAAGTGGCCTGAACCAAAACTCAAAAGATGCCACTAGTTGGCTTTATGATCTTAGAGAAATGATGTCCTATCTCTGGGCCTTGCCCCGGCATACTCAGTTGTAAGAACTGTCAGTTGGGATGATCTTAAAATTGCCTTCTTGCTCTACCATTTCCTACTTCTATGGCTAGAGCTATGGGCCTTTTTTTTTTTTTTTTTTTTAAGTCAGACCAGGCTAGGCTTTAAATAAATAGTCTTCCTGAATAATAAGTAGTGTATTTGCCTTATAACATTATAGGGCCAGTGCTTAGGGTGATCAGTTGTCTTTCCTTTGTTTAGGTATCTAGGCTGGTGATGATTCTGCCATCTTCAAATATGACTTGCAAGGTTCCCCAGAAATTGGCATACAGATGATTGATAGAAGGGAAAAAAGGTGGAAGATGACTTGCATGAGGGTTTTAGGGGCTGATCCTGGAAGAAAAACTATATCTGCCCACATTTCACTGGTCAGATGTTAGTTGCATGGTCATACCTAACTGCAAGGGCAACTGGGAGGTCAGGCCCAGCTCTGTCACCAAGGAGAGGGAATGAGGGAATGGAGTTTAGCATGCATCTACAAGGCTCAGCTACAGTTAGTGTTACCCCTGAGGAACTGGCAGTGGGGGCTTTCTCTTCTTCCCCAGAAGGGTGGGGAGAATGAAGAGAAATCTCCCCTCCACCCCCACAGTTCCTCAGGGGCAACACTAACCTAAACAGGTTATGCTGGGAGTTTGTTTTAACCAACTGTATGGGATTCAGAGCAGATTGATAGATATATGGAAATACAGATGCCATAGCAAGTTCTTAGGACATATGTGCTGTTCCTCCTGGAGAAGAAACATCCTGTGGCCCTTGACTCTCAGGATCTTAGACATCTTCCGGTCCTCTAGGTGGCTGCTTAGCTTGAGTTCTCTAGAACATAAGGGCTTTAGTGCCTTCTTGGGGAGCTTTAGGCTGATCATGCTTGTCTCACTTTCTCTAACTTACTTGCAGCAGTGGTATGAGGTAATGCTGGGAGGACCTTGTCTTGAGCTTTTGGAAGTTAAGAGCCAGAGCTTTGGAGTCAGGGAGGTTTGGCTTGACCATGTAGGACCTTGACTGTGAGATTCAGTTTTCTTATCTGTAAATTGGGGATAACTGTGCTTGCTTTATGAATGAAGTAACTTACATGGCATTCAGCACATAATTTATTATTATTATTATTATTATTTTTTAATTATTTTTTATTGAGTCATAACTGTGTACAATGATTCAAGCTTGGAGTACAGTGTGCGGGCTTCCCATACAATCGGAGATATTTTTATCCACATGATTAATGTGACATTCATGATATTTCCTCATTTACTATGTGAAAACAATTTTGATCCGTATTTAGAAGATTTCTCCTGACCCTTCACATATGCACCACAAGTGTGGACTCGACGTTTTTATAAGTGGTTTAATAAGTGGAGTTCACATGCAAGACTTTCTAATCTTTCAACACATACTGCATCTATATATGTTTAACACTTCCTTCAATGTCTAGATGGTCCCTACTCTTGTGGAGCTTATTATCAAGAAGAAGTAAACATCAATAAAAAAGTAAAAAATGAACATAGTTTTGGGCAGTGATAAGAGCAAATAAAGGTAATTAGGGGGAGGAGGTAGCAGGACAGGAAGGGGTAAGAACAGTAGCATAGAAGAGAGCGCTCAGGAAAGGCTTTTCTGAGAAGATGACATCTGACCCAGGAGTGAATGACAGGAAAGGAAAAAGCTATGACAAGTTCTTGGCAAAGAATATACCAGTCAGAGGAATCAGTCAGGGCAACGATCCTAAGGCAGGAAGGAACTTGCCACTCAGGAAAAGTAGAAAGCCTAAACTCTATAGTGTATTGAGTAAATGAAAGAATGGTACATTGAGGTAGAGAGGTAGGGGCTTAAAGGCCACGATAGGGAATTCTGTGGGAGAAGAGATTTGAAAAGGGGGTGGAGTACAGCCGAAGACCTTTGACAAGTCCCACGACAATTACATACATTATACTGATAACTCATCAAATGCCTCCCAGCACTTTCACCATCAAACATGTTCTTCTGTTTAAATAAAAATCCATCTACTTTCTGATACAAATGTTTCAAAGGTATTCCTGATTCCTCCCTTTTTTTACATTCCACATATAATAATTCTCTAAGCTTTATTGTCCTAACTAACTTAGGTCAGGCCCTGATCATTTCTCACTTTGAATAACTACAATGGTCTCCTAATTGCTCCTAATTTGCTGTGATACTTTGCACAGATTACTTAACTTCTCTAAGCCTGGCTTTCCCAAACATGAAACATATTATTATCTTTAACTCAAAATTACCATAGGAATTAAATGAGTTAGTGGGCATAAAATACTCAAAGGAGTAAATATCCACAAATGTCTGAATTGTCTCAAATTATACTCACTGATTTCAGTCTCATCCCCCATTTTTTCCATACTCCAACACGTAAAACTTGAATAAAAAAATTCCTCTTCAATGCATTTTATTGTTTTTATGTGAAAACAGGAGTAGAAGAGGGGAAATTTTTGCTTCACATAATTATGTTCACTGTAATAGTCTACTTTTGGGAAATTTAAATTCAAATGGGAAGACAGATGCTGAAAAGTCATTGAAGCTTAGTCACTAGTAGTAATGTGTTGGTGAAAAGCCACTGCCCCCTCTAAGCTGCTCTGGTTTTGCCTTTCTGAAGTTTGTTTATTCAGCTTTTCCTTGCACCTATCCTATGAGCTGCCCTAGTATTTTTCCAAAATTAACTTTCCTTTTGTTTATGTTAAGAAAAAATTTATTTCCTGCTACTAAGATTCCAGCCTCATACTTTGAGTTTCCTTCATTTTACACAACCTCTGGAATAGAGTTTCTTAATTTGCTATTCTCCAAAGCCCTACTAATTTGATTTTAAGGATTTTTTCAAGTACTAATTATGATCAAATAATTAGCTGTTATTATGAAGAAAAACATATAATGACAAAAAAGGAAGTTAAAAGTTCAAAAAAATTTTTCAAAAAAATACAGCAAACTATTAATAGTAATCTTGTCTTTGTTGAACTGTAATTAGAACATTTGCCTAGCCTCACAATCACCTAGCTTCTTCAGAAACTTTAAAAATATCATTAGTAAAACAAAACAAAACAAAGCAAAATAATAATATACTTAGTGCCATCAAACACAGTCCCCTGGCCAAAAATAAAAAATATTACCCACTAATCCACATACCCACAGTACAAAGCATTATTCTAGGTATTTGCGATTCACAAGATCCTATTACAATGAGAAGTTATGAAAAGGTATCAACAGAATAAGTAAATTATCAACTAAACAATTTCAAGTTATTTTGCATATTAAGACTCTAGAGTGGCTCGGCGCCTGTGGCTCAACGGGCTAAGGCGCCAGCCACGTACACCTGAGCTGGCGGGTTAGAATCCAGCTTGGGCCCGCCAAACAACAATGATGGCTGCAACCAAAAAATGGTCAGGCGTTGTGGTGGGCGCCTGTAGTCCCAGCTACTTGGGAGGCAGAGGCAGGAGACTCGCTTGAGCCCAGGAATTGGAGGTTGCTGTGAGCTGTGATGCCACAGCACTCTCTCCAGGGTGACAGCTTGAGGCTCTGTCTCAA
>CAUYRH010134571.1:0-26351 GCA_963574655.1 Perodicticus potto
AGCAGCTCTCAGGCTCTGAGTGGCCCAAGCATGGTGGGAGGAGGAAGGGACGTCAGCATAATTCTGCTGGACATCTCAGCTGCCTGTCAGGGGCTCCAGAAATCTCTCATTCATTCATTTATTCGTTCACTCAGTTGTTTAAGCATCTTCCGACCCTGGACAGTGCCAGGCACCATGCTAGGCCTGCAGAATTACCAGGGACAAGACCTGAAAGGGAACAAGACACCATCAGAGCCATCTGCCAGGCTCCTCAGTGACCAAATGGAGCCTGCTCCCCTCAGGGCAAGGCACCCAAGGGCTCCTCTTGCCATGCCCTCTCTTATCGCAGAGGTGCTAAAAACATGACTATCCTCACATAGGCCCTGCCTGACAGCCTGCCCTGGACCCTGGGGACTCACACTCAGGGACACATATTCTCACTGAGTATGGCTGCCAGGTGTGGCAAACAAAAACTACAGGAGGGCTGTTTAGATTAGAATTTCAGCTAAATAACAAATGCACGTAATATTGGGGACATGCTTATATAAAAATACTGGCTGTTGCCCAGGCATGGTGGCTACACCTATAATCCTAGCAGTCTGTGAAGCTGAGGCAGGTGGATTGCTTAGAAGTTCGGGACTCCTGCTTGGCACCCATAGCACAGTTATGGTGCCAGCCACATACACTGAGGGTGGCAGGTTCAAACCTGGTCCAGGCCATATAAAAAAACAATGAGTTGGGCAGGGCCTGTGGCTCAAAGGAGTAGGGCGCCGGCCCCATCTGCTGGAGGTGGCAGGTTCAAATCCAGCCCTGGCCAAAAACTGCAAAAAAAAAAAGGCAACTGCAACAAAAAAAATAGCTGGTCTTTTAGGCTCAGCACCTATAGCTCAGTGTCTAGGGCGCCAGCCACATGCACCAGGGCTGGCGGGTTCAAACCCAGCTCAGGCCTGCCAAAAAACAATGACAACTACAACCAAAAAAAAAAAAAAAAAAATAGCCAGGCATTATGGCGGGCACCTGTAGTCCCAGCTACTTGGGAGGGTGAGGCAAAAGAATCACTGAAACCCAAAAATTTGAGGTTGCTGTGAGCTGTAACGCCATGGCACTCTACCAAGCACAACATAGTGAGACTCTGTCTCAAAAGAAAAAAAAAGTTCAAGACCCCATCTCTAAAAATAGCTGTGGTTGGTTCCTGCAGTCCCAGCTACTCGGAAGTTGAGGCAAGAGAATGGCTTGAGCCCAAGAGTTTGACGTTGCTGTGAGCCATGATGCCATGGCACTCTACCCAGGGCAACGAGTAAGACTCTGCCTTAAAAAAAAAAAAAAAAAAAATTCTGTTCTTCTTACAGCCCTCCTTCCCATCCAGTCCCTGCCGGCTGCTGCCAGTCCTGCACCCATCTTAAGAGAGCCCCCCCCCCAAGGTCCAGGGATGGAAACCAAGCTGTTGCCCTTTCAGGGGTGGGGAACCTGTGGCCTCAAGGCCACATATAGCCCTCCAGATCCCCAAGTGTGGTGCCTCAACCAAATCAAAACTTCACAGAGCAAATCCCTTTATTCAAAGGATTTGCTCTGGGCTTGGCGCCTGTGGCTCAACGAGCTAGGGCGCCAGCCACGTACACCTGAGCTGGCGGGTTTGAATCCAGCCCGGGCCACCAAACAACAATGACGGTTGCAACCAAAAGGTGGCCGGGCATTGTGGTGGGCGCCTGTAGTCCCAGCTACTTGGGAGGTGGAGGCAGGAGACCAGCTTGGGCCCAGGAATTGGAGGTTGCTGTGAGCTGTGATGCCACAGCACTCTATCCAGGGTGACAGCTTGAGGCTCTGTCTCAAAAAGAAAATACAAAGGATTTGCTCTGTAAAATTTGCATTAAGTCAAAAGGCTACCCTTCAAGGATCCAGAAGGCCACATGTGGTTCTAAGGTCACAGGTTCCCCACTCCTGCCGTGGACTTCCTACTTCTCTTCCCTTCTTCCTCCCCAGATCCCACCCAGATGACCTCCACCCACACCCTCTCCCGGACCCCCTCCCTGCCCTTCTGTCCTCACCATCTCTCAGCCAGTCCAGACTGACCACCATGACCCATCTCCTGTTCATTTGCCCCAAATCCAATAGGGTGACCTAGTTAACATCCAGCTTTGATTGCGTCATAATGTTATGATTGCATTTAAAATCCTGCAATGTGCTGTTTGCTTAAAAAACAAAAGGTAAATACTAGAGAAGGACACAGAGGAGACTGATAACATCTGTGCATCCTCTGCCAGGAGGAAAATGGGCAGCTGCAGAAAGGGACAGGGAGAGACTCTACCTGTACTCTTGGATTCTGAACTATGTAAACACATTACCTAGTCAAAAATAAAGTTCATTTGGACGGGCTTTGGAAAGGGGGTTTGTTTGGAGATGGTTTTTTTTGGCGGGGGGGGCGGTTTGTTGAGACAGAGTCTCATTCTGTTGCCCACGCTAGAGTGTCATGGCTTCGGCTTAGCTCAAAGCAAACTCAAACTCCTGGGTTCAGATGATCCTCCTGCCTCAGCCTCCCGATTAGCTGGGATTATAGGCACCTGCCATGACATCCAGTTAATTTTTCTATTTTTAGTAGAGACAAGGTCTCACTCTTGCTCAGGCTGGTCTCAAACTCCTGAGCTCAAGAGATCCTCCCATCTCAACCTCCAAGACTGCTAAGATTATAAGCATGAGCCAACAGGCCTGTCCAAAAACAAATTAAGTTAGTTTTGAAAACTATCAACTTAAACAACCTTTGGCCACAGGATAAAGTCCCAGCTCTCTGCCTGGCATGGGACTTCTTGTCCCCCTTCTAAAGAGCCCCCTGCTAGAGTCTAGGGACCCCAGATTTCTCTGTGCTCTTTCCCATGACCTTTGTCCATACCTCTGCTCTGTCTGAAACCACCTTCCTGCTTCTCAGCCTGGCCAACCACCCTGTCTTGGCAGCCTCTCTTTTGGACACTCTCCCAGGGTTCTCAGGTCTGCAAGATTAACATTTGGGACCAACGACACTTTGTTTCAGGACCTGTGCACTATAGGACGTTTAGCACACATATGCCCCAGCCTTCATAAGCAAAAATGTCTCCAGACATTGTCGGCGTCCCCACCATGCACTCCCCACCCCAAGCTCTCAGAACCTTCACTCTACCCTGGACTATGCCCTTATCACATGCTGCCTGCCCTGGTCCCAGTCAGCCTCCTACCAGCAGCACAGGCTTGGACAAGTGGCTTCACCTCCCAGGCCAGTGTTTCCTCATCTGCAAAGTGAGGGTAACAGAGCTTCACTCTCACAGGAAGGTGTCTAAATCACAGCATTCCCATAAAGAACACAGTGAGCAGACAGTGTCAGCTAGAATAACCAAGATTTTGTATTATTTTGATGTCATTCATGTATGTCTCTTTCCCACTTGAATCTGTCCCCTGGGGAACTGGACCTGGGTCTTACTCAACACTGTGTCCCCAGCACCTACGGAGCCTGGAGTGGGCTGGGGCAGCAGTTGGATGATGTTGGGAGCATCGTTTGGGATTCAGGACAGCTCTCGGCCTGGCCCTCATCTACCTGTCAGAACCTTGGCCAACACCTTCTCAGCCTCCAAAGCTCCCAGCAAACCAGCCTCCCTCCCAGTCTCCTCCCCCAGCAGGGCACCCACCATCATCCTGATAGCATAATGCCATTTTTCACCATTCAGAGTCCACGTGAGCCTGCTCGAGGCCACCCCCCAGCCCTGCTAGGCCCTGCGGGGAGGACATCTACATATTACACCAAAGCCAAGCTTTAGACACCCCCAGAAGTACAGGAGTGGGAATCGTAGTGAGAGCCTCTTCCTGAAGTCCTCAGGAAGTCACCCCAAAGCTGGGGCCAGAGGCACGTGAAAGCACATGTGAGAATCCACACATGTGATAAAACGGCACAAACCCTCCACACGCACTCCTCGTACCAGTGTCAATTTCCTTGGTTTTGGTACTGAACAACACTTACATAAATACAACTCTTGGGGGAAACTGGGTGAAGGATACACCAGACCTCTCTGTCCTACTTTTGCAAGTCCTGTGACTCTATAATTATCTTAAAAAATGAAAAGGTTGTTTTTATGAAAGTATATTTTGTACTGCAAATCTGAGTTTGCTCTCCAGATAAATTTTAAAAATTAAAAAAATAAGAAATCGTAGTTGAACTTAGACAATACCCCTTGAGCTTTGGGTGGGGACAAGCAAAGAGAAGATCAGAGAGATGGCCTGGAGGATCACAGCGGCACAGAACCCGAGAGAGAAGAGAACATTCCAGGATCATGACTAAACTGGGGGGTTCTTGGCTTTTTTTCCACCCCCCACAAGAGACCTGAAGGAAGATGACAGATTCCCAGGGAGACCCCTCCCCCAGGGCTGTGCACAGCTCCCTGTGGACCAACTGTGGCTCTGTCCCTGTAGCACAAAGCCGACTTCATAAGGAGGATTTGAAGCTGAGATTCAACAAAGGGCTCAGTAACTGGCACAACCTGTTCCCTCCCACTCAGGGGAGCATCTTGGATTGTGTGTGACATGCAGGAGAGGCCCTAAAGCCCTTTGATTTCAGGAGTTAATCCTTCCCAAGCTTCAGGATTTGAACTACAAAGGCCTATTCCAGCCTCTTCCACCTTCCTGTGGCCATCTGAGCTGGCATGGTGCCCACAATCCGGCCCTTGTTGCCCCAGGAATACAAATGGCCAACTAGTGAGGTAACCTATGACAGGTAGGGGAAGGTGCTTCTGCTGGGTAAGGCCAGGGTCATCAGTGGGCAGAAGAGAGGGGAAGACTTATGCTCCCAAGAGGGATGCAACTTTCTCATGTAGGCCAGAAACGGATCTGTAGAGGAACTCACCTCGTGCAGGAAGGGGACAGAATGTGACTTTGGATACTATAGGAGAAACACAACAACCTAGAGCGGAAACACCCCCTCTACTCTGTCTGCCCCCCACCCCGAGTTCCCACATGTCTGAGGGGGAGGTCCTGTCCCATCCCTAGCTTGAAGCTGGCCAACCCTGAGACAATCCTTGAAATGCTGATGCCCAGGAAAACTAAGGGTACTCAGTTGATGCCTGAGGCTGTGGAACTGTTCCTGGAGGAGAAGCCTAGGAAGGATTCTCAGAGGAGGCACCCTTGGCTCCCTGCCTTGGCTCAGACACAAGATAGCTACTGTGAGGGTATCACACTTTGGGGGAGGGGTATCAGATTCACCCAGAGAGCTAAGTAAAAATGCAGTTGCCCAGGTCCTCTTCAACAAGCCTGGCCCTCCGGGGCACTCTGCCACACACCAAAGTTGGAGAACCACTAGGTCATCTCTGCACGATAAATCCCCAGCGGCCAAGTAGTCCCAGTAATACCTGCCCCTCACCCTCCACTGCCTCCCAGCCCCTGGCACTCAGTACAGTTTTGAAAAATCCAGAGTTCACGCATTCTTCCCCTCTGTCCCCATGGTCCAACACTGCCCATGGAGCCGGCACAGCCCAGTGTCTCCCCTGCTACTCCCTGGGGATTACAAACCTGGTGGGCTTCACACCCAGACTCCAGGGTCCTCAGAGTCTGATGGGGATAGATACCCAGGGATCCCTGGGAAAGGAAGTGTTTTAAAACCGACCCTGAGATTCCCAAGCCTGTTGGCTTCTCTTGTCCTCAATACTTTAGAAATGTGTGCTGGTGGGGAGGGGAGAGGGGGACAGCAGAAAGTAGGGAGAGTTAGGTATGGTGGTGTAGATACACTGTATGTGTGTGTAAGTTAAATAAAGTTATACAACTTTATACAAGGTTAGCAATTGAATTATTTGGTAATAGTAACCAGTCCCTGCCAGATAAGGACTATTTCTTGTACCAGCTTTCCTGTTTATCCATAAGGGACCTGGGTGGCCAGATGATGGTCCCCCTGGAAGGGAGGAGAGAGCAAGTTCAGAAGAGGAACTGGAGAACTTTGGAGACCAGTCAGGAGACAAAGAAAATCTGGTCAGAAACCTTTGCTTTCCTGGGCTTGCCCATAGAGGAGACGGCCAAGGCAGAACCAGGAGGGGCTAGAAGATGGGAGGGTAAAGCTCTGCCCTTCCTGGGCAGACCTGGGGGAGCAGGGTGCTTCTCAGGATGGCCTGGTCATCGCCAGGGGGCAGAGGAGCATGATGAAGAGCTGGGATGCCTTGACACTGAACCCCTCCTCCCTGCCTCTTCTGTTTGTGGTTCACATTTTTAAACCCTAATTGCAAACCCTGGAGGCCCCAATGGCTATAGCTGTGGGCCAAGACTGTCACACATCAGGACCTGCCAGCCACAGGTATCCTGGTAGGAGGAAGAAGCTCTAGTCAGCACTTGGCCCAGTGTTGCAGAAGCAAGTGAGTGTGCCCAGGCCAAGTCCACTGCCATAGGTAGACACTAGGATACTCCTCACTCGGTTCTCTGTTGACTGTGCAAATACCCTGTCAAGGGCTTGGAGAAGTTCACACACAGACACACGCCCAGTAGTGCGTACTGCACACTTAGACCCACATGGCAACAGCTGCAGCTGCCCAAGTGAGCACACACACAGGACACACAAGCCTGTAGAGAAAAATGAGTCTGCCCACACAGAGCCAGCAGGTGACAGCAGATGCCCAAGCCCTCTCCCAGGCTCACCTCCACGAAGAAAAGCAGCCAGATCTTACTCCAGCGTTTGGACTCTGTGAGGGCACCATGAGTGGCCAGGTGGCTACCCTTGACGGTGAGCGTATAGTGGCACACACCCAAGATGGTGACGCCAATGGCAAAGACCAGCACATTCTCAGAGCGCAGACACAGGAACCCTGCATGGGGAAGGGAAGAGGGCACTGAGTCTTTCTCCAGCTCTCAGAGATCAGCCCCCATCCTGGGAGCCCAGGCCAAAGGGGACCCAGTTTGGGGGACTGCATGAGAAAGGTCCCACTATGGCCTGAGGTGGGTAAACTGGTTCTCTTTACAGAATCTGGGACAAATCAGAGTCCCCCACTGGCTTGCTAAGGAGACCCAGAGGTTCCCATTCTGCCTGGGTTTCCCTTCTGGGCCCCAGTAAGAGCAGTGATAGGGGCCCAAGTATCAGGGGGCTCCACACATTAAGAGGCCCGGAGGAGACTCCCCCTCCCTCACTGCCTACCCCATTCCTGGTCCCCCCACCTTCCCCAGAGACCTCACTGCCACTCCCCACCACTCTCTGACCCATCTCAACTTTCCCTTCCACCACACTTTATGCCATCAGACTTTCTCCTCCAGTGCCCTGCTCTGGAGCAGACAGGGGCACATAGGGCAGAGCATCCCAATACAAACTTTGAGGATTGTTCTGGCGTCTCAGAGTGCCAGCTCTCTCTGCTCCCCGGGTCCCCTGGTGCTGTAGCAGAACCCGCACTCCAATCCCACCCGCAATCCGGCCCTGGTCGCCCTGTCCCCTTGACCCTCACCTACCGGCAAGGCGAGGAGGCTGAGCGCCAGGATGGTGCAGTCCACCCCGTGACGCTCCCACCAAGAGCTCGCGGTCACCACGTCCTGGACCAGCGCCTCCAGCTCGCGCAGCATCGCCTCGGCCCCGCCGGCGCCTCCCCGCGCCGGCTCCGCGGGCTCCACCGGCTCCGCAGGCTCCATGGGCTCGCTTGGCGCCCGGACGCGGAGAGGCCCGGAGGACTGGAGACCGGGCGCGCGAGCCGGGCGCCAGCTGGCGGGAGGGCGGGGCGGAGTCACGCGCCTGCTGGCGACACCGCCCTGGGTCACCGTGAGGGCCGCCCCATCACCTCTGCTGCCTGCGCGATGGCGACCTAGGTCCGCCTGGGCTCTGATGCAAGCCCCTGGCTGGCAGTCCCAGAACCGCCCCGGGAGGAGCCGCGGCGATGGGCGATGGGCTTGTCAGAGCACCCCCCATCCGCCCACCCCCGCACCCCGCCCAGACCCTGGGCATTTTTCTCAGTTGCACTTAGCAGCCCTCCCGACACGAGACGCAAACGTTTGTTGGTTGTCTGCCTCATCAACAGACTGGACCCCGGGTGCCAAGTACCTTCCTCATTTTGCAGCTTTTGCTCAAGCTGTTCCTTTACTACCTAGAACGAGGCTTGGCGCAAAACATTTTGGATAGAAAGTTCAAGGACTCACTCCTCCCAGGTGGGTTGGGGGTGTGTGGAAGGGTCTCCTCTGAGTCTGACTTTAGCAGAGGTGACCCACGGGGAACTGGCTCTCCAGCCCCACAGTGTTCTAAAAGAGGGGATGCTGCAGAGTAAACATGTCACTATTCTGTGGGGTACACATCCCAGTCGGGGGTCTCTGCAATGCCCAGGTCTGAACCCAGGGCCTGGGCCTCTGAGACTTGGAGTTTCCCGGCCCCAGCCCCTTCCCCTTAGCCCAGGCGCCCACCCAGCACTGCTGGAACTGACCTTGGTCCTCAGAGGGTAAGCAGTTGTTTCTCTACAAATTCCCCTTCTCTGTTTCTGAGGGCCCTTTCTTTTTTTCTTTCGCCTTCCCTGGGCTTCACAGTTAAGTCCCTTAACTAAAGAGATCTGGTGTGGTGAGGACAGCAGCGTTTTCAGCAGGAGTCCTTCCAGAAGGAGAAGGGGAGGGGGACCTGTAAGGGAGAAAGAGTTAGTGACACTAGTGGCTTTGAATCTTCCTGCTTTCCTGAATTCTTAGGAGCTTATCTCTTCTATTCTTTCTCAGAGTTCTTTACCAAGTCAGCATTGTAAGGAGCTTACAATCCACAGACGAGTTCTCAACTGTGTGCAGTTTACCACTGACTTTCACGTTCTGACTAGGTTTTGTGAATTCCCTACACTCCTCAAGGGTGGCATCCTCTCCCGTTTAATCAACAGACGCCCCCAGAGATAAGCTGCTCTGCCCAGCACCCCACAGTTACTAAATGGCAGAACTAGAATTCAAATTCAGGACTCAAATCCCCAAATCCAATTATCTTTTGTCTACATCAGAGAATCTTAGGACAAATAAAGGAGAGGTTCCTTCTTCCATGATTCCTTCCCTATCCTCAAATCCCTCCCTCTCAGGTATACTAGCATTTTCAAGGAAAGGACATATATAATCTTTTTTTTTTTTTTTTTTAGACACAGAGTCTCACTTTATCGCCCTCAGTAGAGTGCCCTGGCATCACAGCTCACAGGAACCTCCAACTCCTGGGCTGAGGCAATTCTCTTGCCTCAGTCTCCCAAGTAGCTGGGACTACAGGCGCCTGCTACAACGCCTGGTTGTTGCAGTTTAGCTGGGGCTGGGTTCGAACCCTCCACCCTCAGTATATGGGGCCAGCACCCTACCCACTGAGCCACAGGTGCTTCCTGGACATGTATAATTTTTAAAGCAAATTTCATACTAATATTCAACCTTATAAGTTTCTAAGGTAGGGGGTCTCATGGCTTTTATCATATATACAAGGAACTTCCCAGTACCAAGAAGCCCTCTCCAGGCCCTAGCTACCTCCTAGACATCTAAGTGGCACTGTAAGAAGGCAATACTGAGCGCCAAACAGGAGCAGAGACAGCACACATTAGAGGACCCAGGAGGGACCAGGAATCTCCATGGAGTGGGGCTGGCTGGCAGCCTCCCTGCAGAGAGGCAGACTTGATTTAGAACAGAATTTTTTTTTTTTTTTGAGACAGAGACTCACTCAGTCACTGTGGGTAGAGTGCCCTGGAGTTATATCTCACAGCAACCTCAAACTCTTGGGCTCAAGCCCAAGATGCCTCAGCCTCCTGAGTAGCTGGCACAGGCACCCACCAGAATGCCCAGCTAGGTTTGTGTTTCTTTGTTTTTTCAGTACAAACCGGTCTCGCTCTTGCTCAGGCTGGTCTTGAACTCCTGAGCTCAAGCAATCCATCTGCCTTGGCCTCCCAGAATGCTAGGATTGCAGGCATGAGCCACCACACCAGCGCTTATTTTTTTTTTTTAAACAAATACTTTGATAGAATTAAACCTGGAGGAGGGAGGAAATCAGGTATCCTAGGTCCTCAACACACAGGGCAAGAGCAGAGTTTGGGAGCTTGGTAGGAAAGGCAAGGCAAGGCAGAAGAGAAATTTAAAGGTGCTAAGGGCTAGAGGTGCCCCGAAGGCAGTCGGGGAAGTTGGGTCTTGTCCCCACAGACTTGGGAAGCCACAGCAGGTTTTAGAGCAGGGGAATGACTTATGTAGTGTAGTGTTTAGGCAGTTCTGTCTGGCACAATGGAGTAGTCATTGGCATGAGGATGGCCAATCTGGAAACTGTTTCACCACCTCAAACATGGAGGCACCAAAGGTGCAGATGGCAGAGAGAAGGGCTGAGCAATGGATGATGAGGGTAACAAAATAAGGAAGACCTGAATAGATAGTTTACCAAAGGAAATATACAAACAGCCAAGAAGCACATGAAAGGTGCTCCCCATCATTAGTCTGTAGGGGAAGGCAAATTAAAAACCCTGTAAGATAGCCCTTCAGACCCGCCAGCATGGCTAGCGTTAAATAGAAACACAAGATTAAGCATCGGTGAGGATGTGGAGCAACTGGCCTCTCGTTCATTGCTAATGAAGCTGCAAAGTGGTGCAAGCCCTTTGGAAAACTGGCAATTTCTTATGAGGTTAAATATACACCTTACACCTAGCAATTCAGCTCCCAGGAAGGAAAACATATTTCCACACAAAGTCTTATGCCTGAATGAATTACAACAAAGTTATGTATAAAAGCCAAACTGGAAACAGCCAAAATGTCCACCAAGAAGAGAATAGATGAAGAAACCGTGATACATCCATAAAATGCACACATTGAAAAGGAGCAGGGCGGCACTGTAGCTCATCCAGTAAGGCGCTGGCCCCATTTACGGAAGGTGGCAGGTTCAAACCCAGCCTCAGTCGTACTGCAAAAACAAAAAAATAGCCGGGCATTGTGGCGGGCACCTGTAGTCCCAACTACTCGGGAGGCTGAGGCAAGAGAATCGCCTAAGCCCATGAGTTGGAGGTTGCTGTGAGCTGTGTGATGCCACAGCACTCTACTGAGGGCAATAAAATGAGACTCTGTGTCTACAAAAAAAAAAAAAGGAGCAGCTGTTACAAGCAACGATGTGGATCAACTGACAGCAGCAATCTTCCAGGTGCTAAACTGAGGGAAAGAAGCCAGGCACAAGTACATTTATAGGAAGCTCAAAACCAGGCAAAACTAAGATGTAGTGATAGAAATCAAATCGGTCATGTTCTGATTTGAAAGAAAAAAAAAAAGAAATCAAATTGGTAGTTGCCTGGGGTAGGGCAGGTGGAAACATTAATTGCAAAGGGGCATGAGGAAACACTCTGAAGATGGAAGTGCCCTTTATCTTGACTATGCTGGTGTGTATATATTTAGCAAAAGTCATCGATCTACACTCTTAAAATGGGTGCGCTTTATTATATCTGATTATACCTCAATAAAATTGATTACAGCAAAAACAAAACAGCAAGGAAGATTTTCTTTTAAAATGGAAAGAGCTTTATTTAAGCCGAACACATATGTACCCCAGGTACTCAACAGAAAGGCAAAGAAACATATAAAGACATTTATAGCAGCAATGCTCAAAATAGACCAAAACTGGGGCAACTCAAATGTCCACCAGCACTACACCAGATACAGAAAGCATGCTATAAGCACACCGCGGAACACTGCACAGCCCACATCTGAGGTTAAACGTGATCAACTAGACATAAAAGAGCACAGACTGGAATCCACTGATAAAAAGTTCAAGGACAGGTAAAAATAGTCTATGGTGTTAGAAGTTAGGATGGCTTTTACTGATCAGGGATGGTGACTGGAAGAAGACATGAGGGGGTCCCCAGGGACTAGTAAATGTTTTATTTCTTCGTCTGGGTTCTAGTTGCTCTTGAGTGTGTTCAGACTGTAAAACTCCATCATACTGCACTGTTACATGCATTCTTCTGTCTGGATATTGTATTTGAATTAAAACTATTTTATTTATTTATTTTTTGAGACAGAGCCTCAAGCTGTCCCCCTGGGTAGAGTGCTCTGGCATCACAGCTCACAGCAACCTCCAACTCCTGGGCTCAAGCGATTCTCCTGCCTCCACCTCCCAAGTAGCTGGGACCACAGGCGCCCGCTACAACACCCGGGTATTTTTTTCTTTGGTTGCAGCCATCATTGTTGTTTGGCGGGCACGAGCTGGATTCGAACCCACCAGCTCAGGTGTATGTGGCTGGAGCCTTAGCCACTTGAGCCATAGGTGCTGAGCCAACCATTTTATTTTTTAACTGGTAGTAGTTTTCTTAGAGGTATAAATCAGTAGGTAAAATCACCTATAAACTCAGCACAGGGAAGTGCGGGAAGGCAGGGTGGGGCCAGCGTGTAGGTTCGTTCCCTGGGCCATGGGGGGCTTAGCGTGTGTTGGTGGCACAGTGACAGACTTACCCCTTCCAGCTGCCACCAGAGACTGGGTAACACCATCAGACTCTTCCCCTTCCTCTCTGTCATCTCATTCTGACCTTTCAGCCCCTGGTCCTACCCTTCTCTGCTCTGGGATCCTGCTCACAAAGGTGAGGGTGAATTGTCCAAGTCTGGGATGAGAGGCTTTGGGGGGTTGGCTGGCAGACTGCACCCATCTGGGCTGTTTAGCTTCTCTTAGCAGGCCCCGAGGGCCTAATAAACAGGCTTGGGCAGGTTCTTCAACCTCTGCCCACAATGGCAGAGACAACCAGGGCTAAGGGCTGCCTACCCTCCTGGCCACTTTCCCCTAGACCTGCCTCTGCCCCAACTTAACCCCTCACCTGTCTGCAACAAGACTCAGCATATGTGAAGAGCACAGCTGGATTTGGAGTTAGGCACACTGACTAGCTGTGTGACCTCGGATGAGAAACTCAACCTCTCTAAGCCTCCAAACCTTCATATTCACTAAAGACAGACATTTAAAGGGGTGAGAAAAACACCAATGGGAGTTTTACTATTTTCTTCTTACACCCCAATAATCGTTGTGTACACCCACTTTGAAGACCACTCTAAACTTCTGCAAACAGAAGGTTCCAGACCTTAGGCTATCATAGTCTGCAGCCAAAGGTCTAAATTGCTCAGCTTGGCCTTTGAAGGCCCCTAAGCTCCAGCTCCAGCTCCATCTGCTCTCCTGCTTGGGCCAGGGACTGCTCACTGACCTCAGACCCAAGGGTAGGTGTTGCCTTTCTCACCTCTAGGTCTGTATTCCCAGGGTAATTGTTTCTACACTTACCCCCATCTGGGCTTCTGAGGACTTCAGCCACTGCCACAAAGCTCTCCTGGTATTTGCAGGTATTTCACTCATTCACTCATTCCACTGATTGGAAAGCCCAGCACTCCATTTATCTTTCCTCTTCTCCGACCTCATACCTCATACCACTAGCTAGCATTAGACATCACTTGTCACACACTGCCCAGCAATGAGCACTCTCCGACATTGGGATCCAGCCCCAGGATTCAAGGTCTGTGTAAATGGGTATAAAATGTGTCTGCTGTGTCTGCCTGCATCACTTAGGGCAAGTAACACTGGCTGTTGTAACAAACAATCTCAACATCTCAGTGGCTAAACAATGGTGAGTATTTCTTGCTCATATCAAAGTCCACTATGGGTCAGGTGGCTCTCCTTCAAGTGGCAACAAGGGGATTCAGGCTCTTCACATCTGTGGCACCTCTGCCTCTAATGCAGGGTGCTGGGATTGTCGTGGAAGAAAGAGCATGGGAAGGTCTTTTCAGGTTCAGCCCTGGAAGCGCAACACATTAGGTCTGCCTGGACTCAATCAGCCAGAACCCAGCTCACAGACCCTCCCTACCCACAAGCAGGTTAAACGTGATGGAATTGTGGCCCCCTGGGCACCCAGCGGGAGGAGATAGTGTAAGTGACTGAGTGGCCTGCCTCTGCCCCAAAGCCTACCTTGGTGTGAACTTCTAAAGGGCAAAGACCCTGCATGCACCTTCCTTATGTTTTCCAGCACCTCCTCTGAAAGTTCCAGCCTGCCTGCTCCCGCTCACATCACCCACCTGTCACTGTCCTGCACGCAGTGCTCAGCATCTACCAGACAGTGAACAGACGTGTGTGAGTCAAAACAGGCTGGGGGGAGGGGTGTAAAAGGGCCCCCTGGGCAGAGAGACAGGTCCTTCCTGCTCTGTGGACAGTACTGCTTCCCCAGGCCTTGCACTGTGCTGGCAAGTATTTGTTGAGTAAATGAATAGACAGATGCCTGGAAAGATTAGGAAAATAGGCTCAAGAGAATGAAGAAAGAGATAGAACATTAAAAAAAAATTAGGTAGAGGCTTGGCGCCTATAGCTTGGCGGTTAGGGCTCCGGCCACATACACCAGGGTTGGCGGGTTCAAACCTGGCCCAGGCCTGCTCCACAACAATGACAACAACAAAAAATAGCTTGGTGTTGAGGCAGGCACTTATAATACCAGCTACTTGGGAAGCTGAGGCAAGAGAATGGCTTAAGCCCAAGAGTTTGAGGTTGCTGTGAGCTGTGACACTATGGCACTCTACCTAGGGCAACATAGTGAGACTCTGTCTCAAAAAAAAAAAGAAAAAAAAAATCAGGTGGCAGAGAAGACTCAGGTCCAAAGCCAAGACAGGAGAGCCTTCTCATGAGTTACCTGAACCAAAGGGTGGGGCCCTCAAGGACTGCGGGTCTCTGGGTCCACTCAGGCACAACCATGGGGTGGGGCACAGCTGGATAAACCAGGATTTGGAGATTCCCTTCCCGGGGCAGGAATGACCTTCCCTTCTGTGATTAGGATCTTTATTTGCTGGGGTTCACTGGGCTTAATTATTGTTGTGGTTGAGCAGATGGGAAGGAGCCCTGCCCTGGCCTGGGGGAGGGGTACTCGAGAGTCAGATGGGTATGGAGACCTGAAAGGCTGGTATTGGGGCTGGGGGCCAGGGCACAGAATGGCTTAGGAAGGTGATTCCTGCCGGCAATTTAACCATTTCTATGTCTTAAGCCTAGTTGGCTGGGTCTTTAACCCTTCTTTGTCTCACCTGTTTGTACCACCCCCCACCCAAATCATCAAAGCCCCAGAGAGGCCCAGCTCCATGAAGCAACTGGCATTATTCACAGGGGTGGGGCTGGGTGAGCTGGGGGAGAAGTGACCTGGCCTGTGCTCAGGTCTCGGCCAACTGCAGGTGGGACTGGCACTCTGAGCTCCCCTGGCTCCAGCAGGGCAGGGATACACCTGCAGTGTCTCAGCATCAGCCTCACCTTCAAGACCCTGCCCTTGGCCTGCTGTGGTGACCCCGAAACCTGCACCCATCAGGCTGCCGCTG
The DNA here is from genome assembly GCA_963574655.1 of Perodicticus potto. Classification (NCBI taxonomy): domain Eukaryota; kingdom Metazoa; phylum Chordata; class Mammalia; order Primates; family Lorisidae; genus Perodicticus; species Perodicticus potto. Next base: position 15,220 of record CAUYRH010134571.1, read on the forward strand.
CTCTACAGAGACAAGCCAGGTCAGTGATGGCCCAGAGAGGCAGGTCAGGGGAGAAAGGAGTGATGAAGGGACCCAGGCTTGAGCCGGTGGGGCCTCTGCTAAAGCTCCCCACCTTGCAGCAAAAGCAATGAGGCCCAAGGTTACTTTTGAAGCTCCATAGCACACTGGGTTGTCAAAAACCCTAGGTCTGGAGCTGTTAGCAGTGCAGACTCCCTGCCGGTGAAGGACCGACCAGTCCTACCCCACATCAGGTAGCCAGACAGTCTCGTGTGTTAGTGACTCCAGGGTGTGGATGTGGGATGTGTGTTGGGCCTGAGGGAACCTTTGCCAGGGCTGGGAGTAGGGTGAGGGCCGAGATTCTTGCAAAGTGTGGAGATAAGCTGAGAGCAGCCGCTAGAGCAGGACACTGCACTCAGATGCACCCAGGTCTAGCTCTTGCTGTGTGACCTTAGGGAAGTCATCTGACCTCACTGAGCCTCGGTTTTCTGAGAGGGTGGTTTGGAGTGGATGAGGGTGATGCCACCTACCTTACTGGGTCACTGAAGAGAAAAGTGAGACAATTTCTGTACCGTGCTGGCAAGCCACGGGCCACCACAGGGCACGTGCTCATGGTAAATATCGCTATCAGTACTGCTGTGCCCTGTGCTAATGTAATTGTAACATTATTGTTATGGTGAATAGTTGACATGATTTAAATCTAGCATATATTGGTATCAGTAATGAAGATAATAAATGGTTTCGTTTCCAGGCCCAAGGAAGGGGCCTGGACCCGCTCCAGCTCACGCTCTCTATTTCCTTCTCCTCTGTGCCCATGTTGTCCCTCAAGGGCTAGTGGTTCAGGGCTGTGCTAAGCGGTTCCACTCTGCAATAATGAGCAGGCAAAACGTGTGGTGGACACGGAAAGTGGTGTTTGGGGACAACCTACCAGTTCTCTCTGCCGCTGGTTCAGGGCTTCCCAGGCCTGGCTGATGCCCGCTGCCCACCAGGTCCCTGCCTCCACCTGCCAGGTGCTGAGGTCTGAGCTAAGCACTTCATGTTTACCGTCACAACTGGCCTACAATAGGAGCATAATTTATGGATGGAAGCGCTAAGGCTTAAAGAGGCAACTTGGCCTTCCTAGTAAGTAGCAGAGCTGTGAATCCAAACAGGACAGCCCCACCCAGGGTGCACCAAGAGGTAGAAATGTCTCTGCCCATCCCATGGGCCATTCTACCCCCAGACGTCCTCACCCTTCCCTAGGGCTGGGACCCCTAGCAAGCCAGCCCCCCCAAAAAGAGGTTATGGAAACACCTGGTACAGGGTAAGGGATGGGGTGAGGGGACATGGAGTGTCCAGGAGCATCAACCCTCTATTCTGAAGGAAGTGGGGCCCTAAAAATAGGTAATAGGGAGGAAGAGTCTAAAAATAGACTCCTGACAAGGCCACAAAGCTTTCTGTGGGCACAGAAGCAAAGACAAATAAGTAAAACCAGAGACGCACACTCAGCTCGCAAATAAATACAACTTCCCAGGAAACCTCTGGACCCGCTATGTCCACCCCATGTTCATAAAGGTCCACATCAGTGTCCTCACCCACATCACACACACTCACACAGAGGCTGCACAGGCACACATGTGCTCACACGAAGCCAAACAGGACCGAGGCACTCAGGATCCAAGGAAGAGGAGGCAGAGGGTCCCACCTGCCTTTATCCCACCTTCCAGTCCTGCCAGAGGAGCCCCTGCACCAGGGGAGAGCCTAGGGAGGTGGCTCTGTGGAGCGAGTGGAGGGAGGCTGTGCTGCCATGCAAAGAGCTGGAGTCTAGGACTCAAATCCCACAGCCAGGGCACTTGTGCACTCAGAGGCTTAGGAAAATAACTTAGCCAGCCTGAGTCAGTTTCCTTATCTGAGAGGTAGGGCAATGAGACCATTCTCACGGGTGTGCTGCACCTGGTATGGAGACACGTGTTTCGAGAAGGTATCTGGCAGCGGGCAGCAATGTGAATGGTGTGTGTGCTTCCTAGCTGGTCATCTGCCACCCCGTCCACTGAACCGCATTTGCCACATCTATGACATGGGACAAATCAATAGTGAATAATGCCTTTTGCCCTTGTCCACTAGAAACGATATCACAGGATTGGTTTGATCTTGGGAAGGACAGAGCCCCCAGGGGCAGCGATGGTTGGGGCAGAGGCCAGAATTGGCAGCTGCAGTGCCCCCATCCTCTCTCGTCCTTGAGACACCCCCACCTCTGCCTGCCAGGACACCCACCAGCTCTGTTTGGGGTCCAGCAATTTCCCCAGTGAGTGCATCTCCCGAGCAGGAGGGATAGAACGCTTGCTGATGCAGACCTAGAGAATGAAGAAGCCAGAGTGAAGGTGGAACTGGGGCTTCCTGGGCCTCACCACACTGGCATGCCCCTAAGGGCCTTCTCTAAGGGCCAGACATTGGTGGCTCTGACAGAACTTGCCAGAAGTTTCCCCACTTTGGGCTCCCAACCTCATCAGGCTTAGTCATTCAGCAATAAAACCTGGGGAGGGCTCACTGCCTTCAACCTTCTCAGGGGAAGTGGGGTGATAGGTAACCAGACCAGGGTGCAGCTCTAGAGCGTCTGGTAGACGAGGAGTCAGGCTCTGTTTGTGCTCTTCCGGGCTGTGTGACCCAAGCGATGACCTCATATTCTCAAGCTTCAGTTTTCTTCTCTGTCAAGTGGGTTTAATAATCCCCTGTCATTATTTAATGAGGCTGTCATGAGACTTAATTGAAATCATACATGTTAAGTGCTGGTATACAGCAGGTACCCAATAAATGCTCATTGTCATGATGATACATGGCATAGCAGAGAACCAGCCTGGGTTTCAGTTCTAGCTCTACTGCCTCCCAATAGTGTGAGCTGGGCCACGTTTTACAAACATCTCTGTGCCTCAGTTTCCTCATATAAAAAAGATGTAATGTGCCATACAAACATCTCTGTGCCTCAGTTTCCTCATATAAAAAAGATGTAATAGTGCCTCCCTCCTGGGGTTGTGCTGGGGACCAAGTGGGCAAGACTGAAAGGCCTAGGTCATAGTAAGTCTCGTACCTACTGTCCTCCAGAGGCAAGACCTGGCCTGGTCTAGACCTGTCCTGTGCACCTACTATGTGCCAGGCAAGTCACATGTTTTGGCAGCTAAGTCTCACAATAATCCCACCAGAAAGGTAACTTTGGGTCCCTTTTTCAGAAGGCATGTGACTTGACCAAGATTACTGCTATGCAGCACCAGCTCTGGATCTGAACTCACAGCTTCAGACTCAGGTAGTCCAGGTATTGCTTCAGTGGTTTTCATACTGGGTTCCCTGGAGATGCCCCCAAGACCACAGAAGTGTGAGGAAAGGAGGAAGCCATGAAGGACAGAGACGGGGCTGGAAACAGGAGACAACAGGGAGCCTGAGCAAGTGGGAGGAAGAAGACTCAGAGAAAGACACCAAGAGAGACTGAGGCCTGAAACATAGTCTGACAGGAAGGCCGAGAGGGGCCAGAGGACTCCACATTACAGGAAAAAATGAGACAAAGAAACATAAGAGAGAAAGGGAGAGGGAGACAGATAGACTCCCTGTGTGGGATGGAAAGCTTCTTCCAACTCCCTCCCCGCCCCAACAGGCTGGAGCCACAAAGCTTTCTCCCTCCTAAGCAGCTCCCTCATATCCTGCCTGTGGCCTCATGCCCCATCCTGCTCTCTCAGCCAAGTTCCCCAGGGCAGGTGCGTGATGTGGGTCAGACCGTGTACTGGGACTGCTAAAGTTGCAATATGGCACCTGCCTAGGACACAGGCATACCCAGGTCCAGAGGATCCAAGATCAAAGCCACCCCTCACCAAAGGTACACGTGCATGGGAGCCAGTACAGAACCAAGGTCAGGTGAGCAGCTTTCAGCATCAGGGAAATCTCGGGTTGAGGTCCGAAGGCCCTATGACCTTGGGTATGTTATATCACTGCTCTGAGACTCTCTTTTCCCACCTATAAAATGGGGGTAATAATGATAATGTAGTACTTGCTTTAGAGGATTGTGATTTTATTGCAAAGGTTAAATAAAAAACTTGCCATAAGCACATGATACCCTGTGAGCTCTCAATAATTGATAGTAAAAACTTGAAATCTTAGTCTTGGGAATGGGGGTGGCCTGAGGAAATGACCCATCACTTCTCTGATACCCAATCTCTTCATCTATGAAGATGGGCTAACTGGCTCGGCGCCTGTAGCTCAAGCCGCTAAGGCACCAGCCACATACACCAGAGCTGGAGAGTTTGAATCCAGCCCCGGTCTGCCAAACAACAATGACAACTGCAACCAAAAAATTGCCAGGCATTGTGGTAGCCGCCTGTAGTCCCAGCTACTTGGGAGGCTGAGGCAAGGAGTTGGAGGTTGCTATGAGCTGTGATACCACGGCACTCTACCCAGGGCGACAGCTTGAGGCTCTGTCTCAAAAAAAAAAAGAAAATTCAATGAAAATGAAACATTATTTGAAAAGACCAATCAAACTGATAAACTGCTAGCTGAGCTGTTCCAGAAAAACAGAGAAGATGCAAATTACCTACAGAAAAGGAGAAAGAGAATATAACACTACCTACCATATAAACATTAAAAAGACAGTGAGGAGCCATTACTAACAGCAAGTTTTATAAATGAAAGAAAACTTCTTGAAAGGCAAAAATTACCAAAAGCAAACACAAAGAGAATAAAAAATTTGAATACCTCTACAGCAACTAAAGAAATTAAATTGATAATTACAACCCTTCCCACAAAGAAAACTCCTGGTTCTTATGGTTTTACCAGTGAATTCTACTAAGTATTTATGGAAGAAATAAACCTAATCCTACAGAAACTATTACAGAAAATTGAAGAGGAGGGAATACTTAACAGTTCATGATATGAGGCTAGTATCACTGATTCATAAACCAGACAAAAACATCACAAGAAAAAAACTACAAACCAATATCCATTCTGAACACAGATATAAAAATCCTTAACAAAATATTAGAAAATAACATATTAAAAGGGTAACATATCATGTGCAAGTAGGATTTATCTCAGTAATATTAGTTTATTAACGCCCTAAAGTCTATCAATGCAAGTCAACATGTTAACAGAATAAATGAAAAAAAAATATGTATGTTATAATAATGTGAAAAAAGTATTTGGCAAAATTCAACAAGTTTTCTTGAGGAAATCTCTCAGTGAACCAGGAAATGAAAATACCTTCAGCAACTAGGTAAGAACATCTATAAAAAACCTACAGCTAATCACTCAATGATGAAAGGCTCAGTGTCTCAATGTTTTGTGCTTAACATCAGAAACAAAATGAGGATGCTGACTCTCACCAGTTATATTTAAAATTGTACTAGAAGGCCTATCCTGTACAATAAAGCAAGGGTAAGAAAGAGAACTGTGAATTAAAATAAAATCTTAACACCCTCCCCTGACTGAATGGACCCCTCCTCCTCAAAAAAAAAGACCTTAAATCTGAGTCGCAGGCTACAACAAGGGAAATCAGAAACACTACAACCCAACCAACGCACGACCACTCACTCAAGCCTTCTTGGGGACGGCTCTCCAGGCCATGGTCACACGCACGTGGCTTAGAGTAAATCTCTTTAAATTATTTTAGAGTTTGAGTTCTTGTCTGTTGACAAAAAGCGTAAGGATCTGTAGGAAATGTAACAATCTTTATTTACAGACAGCATGGTTTGTATATGAAGGAGACCCCCAAGGAACCTATAAAATAGTTACCAGATCTAATAAGTGAATTTAGCAAGACTCTAGGACATTAGGTAAATACTCCCCCCAAAAAAATCCATTTAAATGCAGAGAGTGTCAAATATATATATATATACACACACACTTTAAGAAAGGAAAAATATTGTATTAAAACTGTAGTATTTGATATATGCCAATAACATGTGTTACCTTGTGTATTGTATCTTATATCTCTTTTAATTATACAAGTCAAACCTGACTTGAGTATTACAATTTTTAAAACAGTTTTTTACTTTCTTAAAATGTGAATGTATTTTTGACACCCTCTATATATTGGCTGGAAAAAATTAGGAAATGTAAAATTTTAAGCTATTTATAAGCTTCAAAAATAACATAATAATTCAACAAAAAAAGCATAAAACATTACAAAAGGAAATGAGAGGGGACTTCATTGTTTTGTTTTGGTTTTTTTGAGACAGAGTCTCACTATGTCACCCTCAGTAGAGTGCTGCAATGTCACAGCTCACAGCAACCTCAAACTCTTCCGCTTAAGTGATTCTCCTGCCTGAGCCTCCATAGTAGCTGGGACTACAGTCGCCCACCACAACACTTGGCTGTTTAAAGAAGACTTCAATAATGAAAAAAATGTGCAATGTTCATAGTATGGAGATAAACATTGCTAAGACAATAAGGCAATTTGCCCCTAGAGGATACATAGATTCAATGCAATCCCAATCAAATTACGCTTTGGAGGACACTGGAATTTAACCAAAGATAGACAAAAAGTTAAAATGTATTTACTTAAAAAATAATCTATGCAATTTCATTAAAAGACAGTGGGTGTCAGCATAGTTTTAGGCTGGAGCTGCTCCATAACCCTCCCTTTCCGCCTGGGGCAACCCTAAAACTTAGGGTTAACTTTAGAGCAGAGCACTGACAATTCAATGGCCAGAGGCAGGCAATCAGGAAAAGCCAAACACAGAGCACGTAAGATCTAGATACTGTGTGGGGCAAGCAACAAATTGGAAAAACCAGAAATTTAACAGCCCTTATAAATATATGCAAAAACTAAAGGAAATCATGCTTAAAGAATTTTTTTAAAGTACAGTAAAGTCCCTAAATTTGAAAATATCAGTAAAGAGACACAAGTTATAAAAAAGAACCAACTGGAAATTCGGAAGTTAAAAATTACCAAGAACTAAAATGAAGAATTCACTAAGAGGGCCTTAACAGGAGATCTAAGGTAGCCTTAGAAAATGCATCCCTGAACTTAAAGACAGATCAATATGAACAACAGAAAGAAAAAAGAATGCGGTAAAATGAACAGAGAGCCTTGGAAACCCGTATGGCATTATGTGCACTAACAATTCAACATCAAAATCTCAGAAGAAGAAACTGAAAAAAAAACCACTTGAAGAATTAATGGCTGAAAACTTTCTAAGTTTGATGAAAACATTAAACTTTCAAGAAGTTCAGTAAACTCCAAGTCCGTTAAGTCCAGAGAGATCTAGGCAAAATGTTGAAAGACAAAGGAAATCTTCAAAGAAGCAAGTGAAAAATGACTCGTTGTGTATAGGGCGGCACAATAAAATTTATACTAGAATCTGCAGGGGGATGACATGTTTAAAGTGCTGAGAGAAAATGGCCATCTTACAAAACTACTGCTCTAAAGTGAAGACAAAATAAAGAGACTCCCAAATAAACAAAAACTGAGAGAATTTACTATGCGCCAGCAAACTTTACAAAAAAGCATAAAGGAAATCCTTTAGTCTGAAAGAAAGTGCAACCTAACAAAAATTTAGAAGTATTGGTAAAGGCAGATCTGCATAACTAATTATAAAATAGAATCTAAATGTACTTTTATCTTTTCTTCTCAACTGATTTAAAATAACTACAGGCTCAGCGCTTGTAGCTCAAGCAGCTAAGGCTCCAGCCACATACACCTGAGCTAGAGGGTTGGAATCCAGCCCGGGCCTGCCGAACAATAATGACGGCTGCAACCTAAAAATAGCCGGGCGTTGTGATGGGTGCCTGTAGTCCCAGCTACTTGGGAGGCGGAGGCAGGAGACTCGCTTGACCCTGAGAGTTGGAGGTTGCTCTGAGCTGTGATGCCACAGCACTCTACCCAGGGCGACAGCTTGAGGCTCTGTCTCAAAAATAAATAAATAAATAAATAACTACATAACAATAGTTATAAAATTGTGAGGATGGGTTGATAATATATAAAGATGCATATGACAATATGTGTTGAACACCTCAAATCTAAAAATCTAAAATCCAAAATGCTCTAAAATCTGAGACATTTTGAGTACTAACATGACCCTCAAAGAAAATGCTCATTAGACATTTCAGATTTTCAGTTTTGGGATGCTCTCCTCATAATGCAAATATTTCAAAATCTAAAAACAACCCAAAACACTTCTAGTCCCAAGCATTTTAGATAAGGTCTACTCAACGTCCAGTGGTACTGAGAAAAGGGAGAGAATGGAGCTGGAGTAAATCACAGCAAGGAAATAACTCACATTCACTAGAAAAAATAGAGAACCAGAAATGGTAGAAATGTGAGTTAGGATCAAAGACTATGAATGTATTTTCTTCTCCTGTTTTTTCTTCTTAAAAACACAGGAGATTAATACACATTCACACAAAACTTGCATGCTACTGCTCATAGCATTGTTATTCATGACAGTCCAAACAAAACTGAAAGCAACCATCAGCTGATGAGTAAAATATGGCATCGCCATACTATGGAATTTTATTTGGTCATAATAATGAAGTAATGACGAATGTGTGACGTGGATAAATCTTGAAAGCATTATGCTAAATGAAAGAACCTAGTCACAAAAGACCACACATTATATGATTCTATTTATGTGAAATGTATAGAGTAGGCAAATCAACAGACAAAGATATTAGTGGTTTCCTAGAGATTAGGGTAAGGGAGAGACTAATGGAGAATGAGGGGTGTTTCCTAACAGGCACGAAGTTTCTCTCTGGAATGATAGAAACATTCTAAAATTAATTGTGATGGGGGTGCCCGCAGCTCAGTGCTTAGGGTGCCAGCCACATGCACCGGGGCTGATGCGTTCAAACCCATCCCAGGCCTGCTAAACAACAACAACAACAACAAAAAGTGGGGGGTTGTGGTACGCTCCTATAGTCTCTGCTACTCGGGAGGCCAAGGCAAGAGAATCACTTGAGCCCAAGAGTCTGAGGTTGCTATGAGCTATGACGCCACAGCACCACGGCACTCTACTGAGGATGACAAAGTGAGACTCCGTCTAAAAAAAAAAAAAAAAAAAAAAAAAGCAGTACACTAAGAATATTTTTTACAGAAATGAAAAACAAAGAGGAACAAAAAAGTATAAACACAAACAAAAAAATGGCAGACAAAAAACCAACCACATCAATAACATTAAGTATAGATTTATTAAACATTCCAACCACAAGGCAGAGATCATCACATTAAAGTAAAATATAAGACACAACTATGTGCTGCCTAGAAAAGGTGCACTTTAGATTCAAAGACACAAACAGACTGAAAGTAGAAGGATGGAAAAAAGAAACTCCATGTGAGCAGTATCCACGTGAGAGCTGAAGTGACTATAGTAATGTTATGCACTGAACTGTGCCCCCCCAAACTCCTATGTTGAAATCCTAACCCTCAATGAGACTATAGCATCAAGGCCATGGGAGGACACAGGAGAAGGTAAGCCACAGAGCTCTCAGGAGGCCTCCTACTCTGACATCTGACTTCCAGCCTCCAGAACTGTGCAAAATAAATTTCTGTGTTTAATCCATCCAGTCTGTGGTTATTTTTTTTTTAATGGTAGCTAGAGTAAACTAATACAATAATTGCAGACAAAATGGACTAAGTGAAAAAATGTTACTAGAGACAAAAAGATATTTATAATGACAAAGAGGCAAGGAAGAATTAGCAATCATAAACACATGTGCACCTAAAAACAGAGCTTCAAATCTATGCACCAAAAACTGACAGAACCAAAGGAAAAAATAGAAATTTTTCAATAATTGGAGGTTTCAATATCCATTTCTCAGAAATGGAAAGAACTAGACATAAAATCAGCCAGGGTATGGTGGATAGCTACAGAACACTCCATCCAATAAGGATATGCATTCTTTGCAAGCACACATGGAACATTCTCCAGAATAAACCAAAAGGAAAGCAATGAAACATATGTCAATTAATTGAACAAGTCTGAAGAAATCATACAAAGTATGTTCCCCAACTACAGTGGAATTAAATAAGAAAACAACAACAGGAGAAAATTCAAGAAAAATATTTTGAAATGTAACAACATTCCTCTCAACCAACATGTCAAAGAAAAAATAAGCAAGAAAAATTAAGCTAGATGAGGTGGCTCATGCCTGAAATCCTAGCACTCCAGGCAGCCAAAGCAAGAGGATCAGTTAAGCTCAAGCGTGTGAAACCAGCCTGAGAAAGAGCGAGACCCTGTCTCTACTAAAAGAAGAAAAAGAAGTAGAAAAACCAGTCAGGCGCTGTGGAATCAGAGTAGCCATCCTCCAGCTACTCAGGAGGCTGAGGCAGGAGGATGGCTTGAATCCCAAGTTTAAGGCTGCTATGAGCTCAGCTGTCAACAAGGCACACTACTCTGTGGCAAAAGAGCGAAACTCTGTCTCAAAAAAAAAATAAAAATAAAATTAAATAAATAAATCAGAAAATAGGGCTGAAATAAAACAAAAACATAGAAAAATTTATGAGAGGCATCCACCCTAAAATTCGTATGGAAGCTCAAGGGACTATGAATGGCCAAAACAATCTTGAAAATGAAGAACAAAGTTGGAGGTACCACATATACTGAATTCAAAACTTACTACGCTATAGTAATCAAAACAATGTGGTACTGGTATAAAAACAAATAGATATACCAATGGATGAGAAGTGAGGTCCCAGAAATAAGCCTCACATGTATATTCGAATGATTTCTGATAAGGTGCAAAGGCCATCAAAGGGCCAGGCTGTGTGAGCAGGTGGTACTGCAGGGGGTAAGACTAAGCTCCTGACACCTGGGAAGGAAGGGAGAGGCAGGAGGAGCACTGAAAAGCAGACCGACGAATGAATGCTATCCTTAACTATCCTAAAGGACTTAAAATGGAATCGAGAAAGAATGTCTGGTCTCCAGTCTAGATTACTTCCTACAGAGGAAAAAAATGTTCTTAACTCCTGGTTGAAAAAACTAGAAGTAAATATGGAGAACCTAAGATTCCTGATTTTGGGCTCGGCACCTGTGGCTCAACGGGCTAAGGCGCCAGCCACGTACACCTGAGCTGGTGGGTTCGAATCCAGCCCGGGCCGCCAAACAACAATGACGGCTGCAACCAAAAAATGGCCGGGCGTTGTGGCGGGCGCCTGTAGTCCCAGCTACTTGGGAGGCGGA
>CAUYRH010134572.1:0-15788 GCA_963574655.1 Perodicticus potto
TGGCGGGCACCTGTAGTCCCAGCTACTTGGGAGACAGAGGCAGGAGACTCGCTTGAGCCCAGGAATTGGAGGTTGCTGTGAGCTGTGATGCCACAGCACTCTATCCAGGGTGACAGCTTGAGGCTCTGTCTCAAAAAAAAAAAATATATATATATATATATATATATGAGGACTAATTGAAATATAATATCCTTCATGGGATCCTGAAACAGAAAATACATTAATGGGAAGACTGGGGAAATGCAAATGAAATCCATAGTATAGTTAATAGTGTTGTAATAATGTTAATTTCTTAGATTTGAGAAATATATCTTATTTATGTAAAGTGTTACTATTAGAAAGGTTGGGTGAAAGGTCTTTGGGAATTCTCTGCACAATGTTTGCAGCCATTCTGTAAATCTAAAATTATTTAAAATAGAAAGCTTTAAAGAAAATAATCCAAAAGAAAGCAGAAAAACAGGAAAAAGTTAACAGAGAGTAGATGGGAAGAATGGAAAACAGGCACATGGATGACCTAAATTCAACTATATCAATAACTACACTAAATGTAAACAGACTGCAAAGTACAAATAAAAGAGATTATCCTACTGTATTAAAAAGAAAATTGGACTCAATTTTTTGTTGTCTATAAGAAATATGTTTAAAGTATAAACTCACAGATAGATTAAAACTAAAATGATGGATAAATATATACCAGGGGTAGCTGTATTAATTTCCAAGTAAGTTTTATGACCATGGAACAATGGGGTCTAGAGGTGATGGCTCACTCCAGTAACTCTAAGCATTCTGGGAGGCCAGTTGAGTCAGAAGGATTGCTTGAGGCCAAGAGTGTGAGACCAGCCTGAGCAAGGGTATCATATTTCAATTAGCACAAAAAATAGAAAAATCAGCCAGGCATGGTGGCAAGCACCTATAGTCTCAGCTACTCAGAAGGCTGAGTCAGGAGAATCACTTAAGCCCAGAAGTTTTGAGGTTGCATTGAGCTATGATGACTCCACTGCAACAGAGTGAGACTCTGTCTCAAAATATATATATAAAAAGACACAGAATATTACTGAGAGTAAAGACACTTATAGTGATAAAAGGATCACTTCATCAGGACAATATAACAATCATAAATGTGTATGTACATAATAATAAGTTTCAAAAGCCAAAACCAACAGAACTGAAATAAGAAACAGATAAATTTATAATTATAGTTGGACAGTTCAACAGTACTTCTCTGTAATTGATAAATCAAGTAAACAGAAAACCAGTAAGGATATAGAAAACTTGAATAACACCATCGATCAACTTGACCTAATTGACATTAACAAATCACTACACCCAATATCTGTAGAATGCACATTCTTCTCAAGTGCACATGGACCATTCTCAGGAAACACCAAATAATGGTCATTAAACAAGTCTCAATATATTTAAAAGGACTAAAATCATGCATAGTATTTCATCTTATCTCAACAGAATCAAATTAGAAATAATAACAACAAGGTACATAGAAAATCCTTAAATATTTGGAAATTAAATGATAGACTTCTAAATTATCCATGGGTCAAAAAATAAGTCAAAAGGGAAAAGGGATTTTTTTCTCTTTTTCTTTTATTATTTTTTAAATTTCAAAATATTAAGGGAGTACAAATATTTTAGGTTACATGGGTCACTTTTGTAGTGCTTGAGTCCCAGCTATAGGTGTGACCATCACCCAAATAGTGTTCATTTCACCCTTTAGGTAGGTTTTTGCCCTTCCCCTCTTTTCCTCTCCCCCTGGTTGATTTCCACTGAGTTTTACTTCCCTTTGTGTATATGAGTGCTGATCAGTTAGTTCCAATTTAATAGTGAATGCATGTGGTGTTTGTTTTTCTATTCTTGAGATAGTTCACTTAGGACAGCAGTTCTCAACCTGTGGGTTGTGACCCACAGGAACTGTATTAAGGGGCTGCGGCATTAGGAAGGTTGAGAACCACTGACCTAGGAGAATGGTCTCCATTTCCATCCAGATTGTTGCAAAAAGTATTAATTCATCTTTTTGTATGGCTAAATAGTACTCTATGGTATACATATACCACATGTTAGAATGGCTGGACATTTTTTTTTTTTTTTTGAGATGGAGTTTCACTATGTCCCCCTCGGTAGAGTGTCGTGGCCTCACAGCTCACAGCAACCTCAAACTCTTGGGCTTAAGCGATTCTCTTGCCTCAGCTTCCTAAGTAACTGGGACTACAGGCACCCACCACAATGCCTGGCTATTTTTTTGTTGTTTAGCAGGCCCGGCCGGGTTCGAGCCTGCCAGCTCTGGTGTATGTGGCTAGCGCCCTAATCGCTGAGCAACAGGCTCCGAGTCAGCTGGACATTTTTTAAAATAACAATGGTAAGTGGAGATAAAGCAATGGGAACTCTTACATTGCTGGTTAAAGTATAAAATGGTATAATTGTTGTGGAAATCAGTCTGGTAGTTTCTCATAAAATTAAACATAAGTGAATGATTTAGTCCAGTAATTTCACTCCTAGGTATTTACCCAAAAGAAATAAAAACACATGCCCACAACAAAGCATTATACAAGAATGTTCACAGCAGCTTTTTTCTTTCTTTCTTTCTTTCTTTTTGAAGACAAAGTCTCAAGCCGTCGCCCTCAGTAGAGTGCTGCCGTGTCACTGCTCACAGCAACCTCAAACTCTTGGGCTTAAACGATTCTCTTGCCTCAGCCTTCCAAGTAGCTGGGACTACAGGCACCTGCCATAATGCCCAGCTATTTTTTTGTTGTGGTTGTCATTATCATTTAGCAGGCCTGGGCCAGGTTTGAACACGCCAGCCCGGTTGTATGTGTCTGGTGCCCTAGCCGCTGAGCTTTATTTATGAAACCTCAAACCAAAAACAGTCCAATTGTCTAGCAATGGTTGAATGAATAAAAACAAATTGTGATATATCCATAGACTGGATCGACAGTATACCAATACAATGGTATATCAATACAATTATAATTTGTATCAATATACGACATATACAATGGATAGTAATACAATGGCTATTCAGCAATACAATGGACAATGGAACAAACCATATGCTACAACAGAGACCCTCAAAAGCATTGTACTAATTGAAGAAGCCAGGAACAAAGGCTAGATACTATATGATCCTCTTATTTGAAATTCTAGAGTGCATAAAAATTAACCTATACTGACAGAAAGCAAGATGGTAGTATTCAAGAGTGGAAATGGGGAGTGAGATTGATTGTAAAGGTCTTAAAGGAAACTTTCAGCCATGCTAAAAAATAGTGTGAATCTTGATCACAGCAATAGGTTTACACACAGGGCCACCCCTAGGGTACGTGCACAGAGCTTGGGAAAATGTATATCATGTGGTCCCTGTCTACACACACTATGTGAATCATCTAAATTAGTGTATCAGTACCATTCTGGTGGCCCAATTTCATGAAGTTCTGTCAAAGAAATACTGTTCTGGCTTAGTGGAGCAATCCACTTGTCATGCTATCCTCCTGGAACCAGGTTCCAACCCATGAGTTCCATAGATGATCTGATAGTTGAGAATCCTGGAGCTCCTTGGGATATCTGGTGGGCCCTAAGCATGGGGTGAGGGGCCTAGAGACTCAAATTGTGCCTCGAAGAGGAGAAACATGCACCAGGTCCCATGTCTATGTGTAAACTAAAGACAGCCCACCCTGATGATATCCCTGGCCCCTGCCAGTCTCAGGCACTGAAAATTTTAAAGAAAGGCCTGCAAGGTGTAGAGATGTCCCCCAAGATTCAGGGCATGGGGCAGGAGCCCCATCTGCCCAGGACTAAGGTGGTTACACACATTTATCAAAACTCATTGAACTGTTCACTTATAATGAGTGCATTTATTGCATATAAATTATAGCTTGATAAAGCAGACAATAACTACTAACGATAAAGAAAAGTGTATCGGGGCAGCGCCTGTGGTTCAAAGGAGTAGGGCGCCAGCCCCATATACTGGAGGTGGTGGGTTCAAACCCAGCCCTGGCCAAAACTGCAAAAGAAAGAAAGAAAGAAAGAAATGAAGAAAACTGTATCTCAGATTCCCAGGCCCCATTCCAGACAAAGTCAGGCTGTGTCCTGTCTGGACAAAATTTATGAGAAATTTTCACTTACTGGTTCTCAGTTGCCTACAAAATCACATCCAGGATGCATTTCCCAGCCGAGCGCTGATGTACCCCTTCATCTTCAGTTCCTGATACTCCCTTTCTTGCCCCATGTTCCAAACACACTGAATTTAGAACCAATCCTTAAAAATGCCGACTTGCTCCTTGGAATCTTAACCTCTACATATTAGATTTCCCCTGCTTAAACCTGAACCTTCTTTACACAGGAATTCCTAAACATCTTTCAAAGTCCATCTGAAGTGTCACTTTTTCTGGGTAGCCTTCCCTGACCACTAAACAGAGTTATGAGGGAGGGAGGGAGGACGGTCCTTCCTTGCTGACCCCACAAGTCTTGGGACACACTTTTTATGACTATGACACTTATCAAACCTGGACTGTTGGTATCTGCCTGGGGGGTATCTACTATTGCAAGTTCCTCCAAGATAGGGACCAGATCTTCTTCAACCCAAAACCTAGCACACAGACCAGCAACGTAATAGGCTATTGATACATTCATTCATTGAGTGAATGAATCAATGAATTTGTTTCCTTTCTGGGACTCTTAAATTGGAGGCTTTGTTGGTGGGTGGTTTCACCAGAGTGACCTGTAACCAAAAAATCTTAAGAGCTAAGACATACCAGAGAGGGGGTTATTTGATCAGGAGAACATTTTAACCCCTACCAAGTTATTTCAGCCTGTTTGAGACTTGTGTTTGTGAACTGGCCAGGGTCAGGGCTCATTCTGTGGCTTGCATTAGTGTTAGATACCCATTGTCATCACCATCATCATCGCTATCCTTTATTGGGCACTAATTATGTGTAAGGTGCTGATATAAAACATTTCTGCATATTATCTCATTTAATATGCACAATAACCCTGGGAGGAAGGTGCTATTGGGTTGAACTATATGAAATTGGTGATATTTGCTCTTTTTTGACTCATAAAATAGCATTTTCATATGGTACAACCTAATATTACCAAATCCTTTTTAGAGCTGAGGAAACTAAGGTTCAAGGAGGTAAGTCCTTTACCCAGATTTGAATGTTTATCCTTTCTAACTCCAGAACCCTTCTGCTATTTCCCCAACACTGCCGGCTTCCATCAGCTGTGAAATTATTTCTATAAGCCAATCCATAGTGGCCAAGAGATTGGACAGAGGCAGGTTTGGCTGGGATTTCAAATGCTCTTTTGCAGGGGAGTTGTGCTGGGTTAGCCTGAAAATGTTATTTTTTCAGTGGTCATGTTTCCAATTTCTTTTTAGTCTCTCACTCATCCAGAATTCACATCTCTCACCACACACACACACACACACACACACTCACAGAGAGGAAAAGCCAAGCAGCTGACTCACACACCACAGCACAGTTGCCTTGACTTTGTTCACGTAGGCCCAGCAGCTTAAGACTCCTGCCCCAGCATCAGTGGTGTCCTCAGTTGGCACCCGTTGGAGCCACTGCATTCTCTAGTCCACTGTGGAAATGGCAGGAGTCAGTGTTCTTGCCCTGGGGAAAGACAGCCATCAGAGGTTGGCAGAGGCTCAAGTCCAAAGTCAATGATTATGCCTGACATCTGAAAGGGCATAGGCAGCAGTGGGGAGTCCTGCCAGCTAGATCTTTGAGCCCCAGACAGAACCAGCAGCAGGTAGGGCAGACCCTGACCCAACAGCCTGTCCCTTCCCTGCCTACCAAGCCCTGTGAGCTGCTTGCCGGGGTAAGAGGCCGGGCAGCATTGGAGGCTGGGAAGAGAGATATGGCATAGGATGCAATGACCCCTCAGGAGAGGCTCACAGTGATCATCATTCATACCATGAGGGCAATGACAGAGCACTGCCTGGATAGGGGGTAGGCAGAAGATGGAAGCCAGGGGACTGCAGACAGGTGTAAGGTAGGCCTGAGAGGCCTGGCAGAGAAATGGAGAGGGAGGCCAAAAGTTCAGGCAGCCCTCCCCCCCCCCCACCCAGGGTGTTCCACTTTTGGATGAGCGCAGTTGGAGGATGAGTCAGACTGGCTGGGAGGTTGGTCTGAGGCTACAAGTCCTGGGCCACAGAAGAGAGGAACCGGAAAGGCTTCCTCCAAGACCCAGAAGCCCCTGGCACTTCCGGGCATAACTAGAAAGAGAAGCAGACAACCCCAGGATCTTACAAAGGACAGCTCAAAAGCTTGTCTTCCTGTTTCCTCTCTCAGGAGGGGGCAGCCTGAGATACCACGAAGCACCCTGGGCTGGAAGTTAGGAAGACCGGGTGCTAGTTTCATCCCTGCCTACTGGAGCCCTCCTCTTTCTGGGTCTCCATGTTCCCCATCTGCACAAATGATGATGCAGGATTGGTAGAGTGTAGAAGGCTGCTGGTTAGAGTTGTGGTTTTCAAACTTGTGTAGTTTGGAGCATTTTCTTTAAATAAAATTTAATGTAGTAGCTCAACATGACAGGTAGATGAAAGTAAAGCTGCTCTTGGCTACCCCCCACCAAGAAGTTCCCTCAGAACTTCTAGTCCAGCCCAGAGCCCCTTCTAAAGATCACTAGGTGAGAGCAGGGGCCCTCATACTTGAGTCCACATTAGCGTCACCTGGAGGGCTTGTTAAAACACACTGTTAGGCCTGCCCCTTTAGTTTCTGATTGAGTGTATAAAGGATGGGATCAAGAATCTGCATTTGTAACAAGTGCCCAGGAGATGCTGATGTCGCTGGTCCAGGGACCACACTTTGAGAACCATTGGCTTAAATTACACCAGAGGGCTCTTCTAAGATTCATCTACAATCATATTTACATTAATCCACCGCAGTTAGATTTTCTATGATATGGAAGCACAGGAGAGTATCCAGCATTGTGCCTGGTACATTTTAGGTACTTAGTCAAAGTTGGGAGGATCTAATTCTAAATGCTCTGCCTATAAGTCTCTTTAAGGTGTAAAGTCATGCTTGCTACTGGTCAAGGGAGTGACAGAGGCAGAAACCTTTTCTTTAATGACTTTACAGTCTGCCACGGCCCTTCCACCCCCGCTAGGAAATAACACCCCCGCTAATCCCACCATTAGAGGTTATTCCATGCTAAACATTATCCTTTCCAGATGATCTCTTTCTTTCCAGGTAACCCCCCCCCCCACGGGAAGGGGTAGCTTGTTCAGTCCTTGACCCCTCAGCATTTCTCAGATGTTTTCCCCATGTGTAGGGCATACAGCCTTGATCCTCTGGGGGTTGCTGCAGCACAAGGGCCTTACCTGTGTTATTTTTCCCAGCATGCCTATGGCTCCTAGCCCAGTGCCAGGCACAGGGTGGGCACTCCATATAAGTTTGCAGAATAGAATAAATGAAGCATCTGAGAACCAGCTTGATCCTGTCCCCATGGGCCACTAGCCCCCCATAATGATCAAGGCTGCTCACTTGGGAATTTGAGAAGGGTATGCAAGGACGGCAGGTCTCCAGCCACATTCATCTGAGATCGGTGCCCGGGAGGTTTTGCAAACTGGCTCCAGGAATGTTCAGGGCCTCCCATTTCCTCACATCCTCCTTTTCAGCCTGGCCACTTTCTTAAACAAATTGGCACCGACCCTGGTGACAGACTTGATCATTTCCCTTTGCTTCGTGATGGTGTTAAGTGATTACCAAAGGCCTGTTCCTGAATAGTCAGCACATTCCTCGGGCCTGCGAGTGGGAGCCCATCTGCTCCCGGAGTGCTTCCTTTCTTTTATTGTGCTATTTTGGCTTTAATTTCCCATTTGGACAGAAGCATCTTCCAGCTGGTGAAGAAGGGGAGAAGCTGGAGAGCAGCACCACAGCCCTCCTTCATTTCTCACTCATCTCCCTGGTTTGTCTGGAATTAACAAATGTTAAACTAAGTGCCAGATACTGACTGCTCTTAGCTCTCTTCAAGTGTCCACAGTTATTCCTTACAACACCACTGTGAAGATGACACAAATATGATCCCCATTTTCCAGATGAGGAAACTGAGACTCAGAGAGGTGAAGTGACTTGCTCAAGGTCACACAGTATATGATAGGGCTGGTATTTGAACTCAGGCAGGTCTGGCTCTGGAGGCTGAGTTCTTAACCCATTGCCTTTACCACCTAGAAGGGTTTAAATTCTTCAGTCTAGATGTGGGCCCAATGGTATCTGAGTCCATGGTCCTTTCCCTCCTCACTATCTGTCACCAGGACCTAAGGTCACTTACATTTAAAAAAGGATTTTTTCCAGGCAGCGCCCATAGCTCAGTGGGTAGGGCATTGGCCACATACACCAAGGCTGGCAGGTTTGAACCCAGCCTGGGCCAGTTAAACAACAATGACAACTGCAACAAAAAATAGCTGGGCATTGTGGCGGGTGCCTGTAGTCCCAGCTACTTGGGAAGCTGAGGCAAGAGAATCGCTTAAGCCCAAGAGTTTGAGGTTGCTGTGAGCTGTAACGCCATCGCACTCTACAAAGCGCAACATAGTGAGACTCTGTCTCAAAAAAACAAAAAACAAAAAACAAAAGGATTTTTTCCAAAAGAAAAGATTTTCTCCAACTCTTGCCACCTACCCACTCATTCAATGCAATGTTTGAACTCGCAGATCCTAGACCAATGTGGACTTTACCCTTGGGTTAGTTGTAAGGGGCTGATGTAATAATGAAAAACAGACGCTGGGAATCTAGTGTTCATTACGTGTATTTTTCTTCATGCTTTGCCTCATGTATGTCTCACGTTAACCCTAAAGTTGGTTGAAAGAGGAATTGAGGCTCAAAGAGCGCCCGGCCAACCACAGACCCAGCTCTTGAGCACTTCACTGCCACACTTGATGTTAAATAGCAAGGTAGCCTTCACTAGGTGTCAGTTGCTGTCCAAACACTCTCCTTTATTAATTCATTCAATCCTCACACCAACTCCAGGAAGTGGGTATTATTATCCTTCTAGCCCTACTTCACAGATGAGGAAGCTGAGGCTTGGAGAGGTCAAATAACTAGCCCAACATCACACAGCCAGAAAATGGGACACCTGGCCCTTGAACTTAAGCTGTTGCCTTACACCAGCAGTTCTCAACCTGTGAGTCACGACCCACAGAACTGTATTAAAGGTCCACAGCATTAGGAAGGCTGAGAAGCACTGGCTTAGACTTTTGTATTCCTGGGTTTTACACTGTGTTGCCTCTTGCCAGTGAGGCCACCTCAGGGCACTTGTTTTCTTCTCCTTGTCTTCCTGCTATTCCAAATTGACTTGATCTTCACAATAACCATAACTCTTGGAGGCTCTGGAATTCAAATTACATCTCTGCAACTCATTAGTAGTGACCTCCACTTCTCTCTGTGCCTTGGCTTACTAATCTGTAAAGTGAAGATGATACGGTAATGAGCTCATAGGATGATTGTGAACATGAAGGCCAGGCAGGGTGGATTCCCCCACCACCACCACCACCTCGTGTTGCATGTTCTCCAGCCCGGTCCCGACATCCTGTGGGAGGGGGAAGTGGTGCTTCACGCCCTTTCACTTATCAGCCTCACCCTCCGTGTTTGTCTTTTCCTGTCCCAAATGAAAAGCAGCCCTCAGTTACAGATTCCCTAGACTTTTTAAAACTTGGTGATTACAATTCCTCCCAGGTGATCAGAGAAACCCATTTCCCTAGCATTTTAAGCAGGAATTCTATTGTCATTTGGTAACTCAAACATGGTCAAGGTGGCCCAACCCATCTCCTTTCTTCTCCACCCTTACTTGAGATAGAGAAAAGACAACTTGGCTGGAACACACCCCAGCAGCACCACATGACCAGAGAAACTGAGAGAGAAATTTTCACAGCAAGGAAAGGCACTCATTTCAAATACTTATTTGGATTCTAAGAATTCCTTGCTATACTAGTGACTATGGAAGTGACCTTCTTCTCGTCTTCTTTATATAAAGTGCTAAGGTATTGGGCAAGAAATATAAATTATCCAGTATCTTTCACATCTCCCTAAGTGTCTTTCTCCTATAATTCCAGTCTTCTCCAGTTGCTACTGATATCTTGTGTCTTAAGTTTAGTGGGGTAGCACATAGGGCTACCTATCCGCAGGCAGTTAGGATTAAAAAAGGAAGACCCCTTCTCAGTTCTTCATTTGCAGACCATGCTCTAACCCTGGCCACTGCCAGAGCCCTAACCCCAGCCTAGATTTTCCCTAACCCTGTTCACATACTAAGCCTAGAACCTGATAACTGGCTGCTCTTAGTCTCATTCACAGGCTGAGCACGTAATTACAGAATGAAGGAACTCCACCCTACAGAGGTAAAGCTACTCGGCCAGCATCACAAACAACCAATCCTCCATCCCAGCTATATACTGACCCTGAACTTCAGCTGAAGTTTGTAGTCACTAAGGACAACACTTCAAACATGTGGATGTATCAGTGTAAAAAGGTCCCTATTATAAAGGTTCCAACTCAAAGACTGAGTGAGTGGACACCACATCTTTGTCTCTGAGGGAGTGCCTACTGTTCCAGACTTCATGGAGTACTGGGGCTATTAAAAAGAATTCTTGCGTAGGGAGAGTGACTTCTATGATGAAAGAAATCAATAAATTGCTATTGAATACAGTCCGACCTCATTTACTCAAACTAATTGGAGGTAGCCTTTCAAATTAGCAAGCCATTTGTATTGTAAGTTACTTGTAAAGAAATGAAGCTTTATTGCTTTGAACAATTCACAGTTGCACTAAGCAGGCTAACAAATTGGAGCCTAATGGAGGTCCTAGGAGATTTGCCTTAACAAAATGAAAAGAATTCCCAGCATCAATCATTTGTATGCAAATGACCCTGCCAAAGAAATGACAAAGTTTGCTGCCTTAAAGTATGGAAACCCAGCATAGAGTCCATTTATTCAATTCATTTATTACTTTGGTGAGTGTAGACAAAGAAAGGCCAGTTAGGGCTGAAGCCATTCCAATGTGGTTTTCATGGAGTGTCATCTAACAAAATTTTACTGTAAAAGGAAACAATTGGAGAGTGGCTTAGAAGTAGCAGGTGCAATCCATCCACTGATGGAATAAAAGATGGTTTTGGAATACTGTCACTTCCTTTAATTTTTTTTTTCCTAAGAAGACATTAGGAAAAAAAAGTTGCCAACACAAGTGAAGTACCTCAGTGTTTTGTCAAAACACAGAACAAACATTAAGGGGAAAAAAATGTGAAGGTCGAGGAAGGAAATAAACAAGAAGGGTAAGTAAAGCATGAATCATCCATTACCACCTGATGGCTCCTTAAAAAATAAAAATAAAACCATGGAAGGAAACAGCATCTGTGCCACAGTTTGGCATCGTGATAGGGGACCCAGCACAGGCTCTGTGTCTTTTTATTTCACAGAAGGAAATCACCTTTGGCTTCTGATTTTGATTGCCTTTTCCTCAGAGCCTTACAGAGCACAAGGTTAGATGATGCTTCCCCAGAAGCATCATTTTGTCTGGTGTTATCTTCCCCAATAAAATATGATTTTCCTGTCTTCACTCACAGTGTCCAGGACAGAAGTGTCCTGGACACTGTGAGTGGAGACAGGAAAATCATATTTTATTTGCATGTAGTTAATTGCCCCCACCTTGTTTGCCAAAGACTTACAGGTGGTTTAAAATAAAAAGTAATCGCAAAATAGAAACAGAGAATCAGGGCAATGCCTGTGGCCCAGTGAGTAGGGTAGTAACTGGGTGCCTGTAGTCCCAGCTACTTGGGAGGCTGAGGCAAAAGGATCACCTAAGCCCAGAAGCTGGAGGTTGCTGTGAGCTGTGACGCCATGACACTCTACCAAGGGCGACAAGGTGAAACTCTGTCTCTAAAAAAAAAAGAAAGAAACAGAGAATCAACACCAGACAAAATATCAATAGAAAAATTTTAAAATCAAGTGTTGAATAGTGCAAAGACCATATAGAGTTGCACTACAGGTTGATAAAAAGAGGTGGAGTTGGGATTCAAACCAGCTCAGTCCAGTGGACTACCTCCTAAAGGAACACAGACTATCCAGATGAACCTATCTGAAGAGATAAATGTGATCTTGGGCAAGATACTCAACTTCCCTGAGCCTGTTTCCTCATCTGAATGATGGGCCTAATAAATATGATCTATTTCATAGGCTATTATGAGGGCTCGACGTGATGATATTTGTAAATCACTGAGCCCCACTATCTGACAGAGAACAATGAATGGTAGGTGTGAGAACAGAAATAAAGGCAGCCTCCCATGATGCAATACAAAGCATTTGCCCATCATGGATGGCACTTGGTTTGGTCCTCACACCAGCCAGATCTTGGACCCAGGATCACGAAGAAGGGAGAGCAGAGGAAGGGGGAATCCTTGGGGAAGCTTCCTGCAAGAGGTGTTACTCCAGTTAGAGCTTCTGAAGAACATGTAGGATTTGAGGGGATGCAACTAAAGTTGAGGAATGATCTGGCAGTGTATGGGGACAGTAAAAAGATCTGGAGCAGAGGGACAGGTAGGAAATAAGAATAGAGAGGGGAGGGTGAGGCAGCATTGGCTCATGAACGTGCTTGAATCTGGCCAGATGGTGAAGGAATGTGGATGCCATCTGACAGGAAATGGAGAGTCACTGAAGAATTCTGAGCAGGTTGAGCAGGGGAAGGATGTGACATGTTGAAAGGGATGTTTTCAAAGGCAGAGTCTGTCTGCTGTTGTCTGCTGTGTGCAGGCTGTGGGGGGGCTGTTGGGAGGGGTAGAGACTGGCAGACCAGCTGCAGTGATCCAAGGAAAAGACACATGACGAAAGCTCAGGCTAAGGCAATAGGGATAGAGAAGACAGATGGTTCCCAATCCCAGTTAGGGGTATCTGAGAGGGATGATTTGACATACTGCCCTTCTAGACTCAAAATTTCATGAGGGCAGCGACTGTCCACTGCTTGTTTCCTCATCATACTTCCAGGACCTAACATAGTACTTGGCACATAGTAGATGCTCAGCACGAGTTTTTTCTTTTTGAGATGGAGTCTCACTATGTCGCCCTCAGTAGAGTGCACAACAACCTCCAACTCTTGGGCTTAAGCGATTCTCTTGCCTCAGCCTCCCAAGTAGCTGGGACAACAGGCTCCTGCCACAACACTCGGCTATTTTGTTGTTGTTGTTGTTGTTGTTATTGTTGTTTAGCAGGCCCGGGTCAGGTTTCAACCCTCTAGCCCCAGTGTATGTGTCTGGCACCCTAATCACTGAGCTACGAGCGCTGACCTATCAGCACGAGTTTTATTTCTTTCTTTCTTTTGGAATTTCTGTATTGATAGTGTTTGATCATACCATTGCCAAGAATCCAAAGAAACACATTAAAATACTGTCATGCCATTTATTCTCTTGCCTCCAATTTCCTGAAGATCCTGGGTGAGCCACCCACAAGGAATAACACAGAAGAATTAAAATATCCCTCTACTGATGTTTGTTCAAGTGCTCAATACTCCAGGTCAAAGTCCTAACAACAATTGACTAAGACCCTCCAGCTCAGACTTCTTTTCCAAGCTTGGAAATCCAAAGTCCTGAGTCGAAATAATGGACGAGTTTTATTAATGAATGGATGAGTGAATGCCTTCATGCTGACAGACACTGCATAAGAAAAAGCTAATCAACAACAAGCAATGAGGCAAGGGAAAAAAATAGAGGATCGTCAAAAAAAATATCCCATCACTTTAACTGATTTTCTTTCACTGCCACTGAACTAAGTTGACAATATGGAGAAAGACAGCCCTAAAGAAAGCTGGAGCTGGCTGGGAAAGAAGTCATCTAAAGCAGAACAAGTATCTGAAGCAATGCTCTGTAGGAAGCATTCCAAACATATATCCTCTGGACAGTTCACACATTATAGGAACATCACAAAGCAGGTAAATTACAGAGGGTAAAAGAAGAAGAATGGCATTGTTTACCTCACAAAAGGATTAATTGAGGATCCATTCAAAATCACAAACTGACTTTTTGTTACACTTAGTTTGAGACTAGGACTTCACTTACTAAAATTGGATTCCCATTTAGAGTAATGATAAAAGCTTTGATTTGGGAGTCCAGAGAACTTAGCCTAGGCAAGTAGCACAGGCTCTCCAGCCTGGTCAACATAACAAGATCCTGTCTCTGCAAAAACTTTTTTTTTTGCAAAAACTTTTTTAAATTAGCCGGGCGTTGTGGTGGGTGCCTATTGTCCCAGCTACTCAGGAGGCTGAGGCAGGAGGATCACCTGAGCCCAGGAGTTTGAAGTTGCAGTGAGCTATAATCACACCACTACACTTCAGCCTGGGTGACAGAGTGAGACTCCCTCTAAAAAACTAAAACAAATTGGAAGAAAAAAAAAAAAAAAACAACAGGCTCTGCTACCTGAATCTACATCCTGTATCTTGGCTACAACACTGACTAGCTGTACAGCCTTGGGCAAATGGCTTAGCCTTTCCAACCTTCAGTTTCTTTATCAGTAAAATGTGTTAATACAACACCTGATTCTACCTCATGAGATTAAATAAGGGAATGCACATCATGTGTTCAGCAACACCTATAAGGTCTCAGTAAAGTATTTGCTTTCACTCTTAATTTGAACTATATGACTTAGCCAAGTCATTTTCTTTCTCTGGGCCTTGGTTTCCTTGTGAGCCTGAGGCTCCTTTTATCCATACCTTGTAGATGTAGATGTGGTCCCTACCTGTCCTAAAAACTCATCATCTATCACACTTAAAACCGTCTCTGCCCTCTGGAGTCCCCAACTGAGAGCTCTGTCCTTAGAAGGACCACTGGGACTCCTAGAAGAGAGAAAAGGCCAAATAGACATAAAACGGATACATGCATTTACCTTAATAGAGTTTGTAAACATCCCAACTCACTGGGTTTCCACCCCTAAATTCTACCCTCTTCCTCCCTCCCCAGGCTGCCCTACTTTCTTAACCATCTTTATCCCAGGCCCGGGAGAGGGTGAGCCTAAGAGCACAGCTATTCTCTAGACAGCACCCCTAGCCAATCCCCCACATGGCATTAGGACTTCAAGTTCTTCTTTTAGGTTCCCTCCCCCACCCACCTCCAACCCGGGAAACTGTGAATCACATCAACCTTTGCTGCCCTCTGCTGTCTGGCTCCAGATGTGCTAGCTCCAGTTGGGCTGATTTAAGTCAGTTTCCAAGAACCTGTCAGTTTCCTAGGCCCTAGCTGCCCCTGATGCCAGGAATACAACCTGATGTCTTCCATAATATCCATGCTCCCCCTTAATCTACACAAATTAGCAGTCCTTCCTATTCAGATCCAACACAGCCAAGCCACATCACAGCTGATGTGGTCCATGAGTTTGGAGCTGTTATCTTTAGCAAAGGTAAGCTCCTAGAGCCATTCATAATCTCATCTAAATCACCTTCTCAAACATTCCAAAATCATTTACTGAGTGTTTTCTGTGCGTTGAGCACTGTGCAAAATGTTGCTCATCATTATCTTATTAAATCCTGGCACCAAACTTAAAAGTAAGGAAAATTATTATTATCCTCATTTCATAGATGAAGAAATTGAGATTCTGAAAAGTAAATGTCTTATGCAAGGTCACAGAGCCAGCAAATGGCAAAGATGGAACATTCAAAATTGATCTATATACCATGGAATATTATGCAGCCTTAAAGAAAGATGGAGACTTTACCTCTTTCATGTTTACATGGATGGAGCTGGAACATATTCTTCTTAGCAAAGTATCTCAAGAATGGAAGAAAAAGTATCCAATGTACTCATCCCTACTAT
>CAUYRH010134574.1:0-28678 GCA_963574655.1 Perodicticus potto
CCATGAATGGATTAATAAATTGTGGTATATGTACTCCATGGTATATTATGCAGCCTTAAAGAAAGATGGAGACTTTACCTCTTTCATGTTTACATGGATGGAGTTGGAAAATATTCTTCTTAGCAAAGTATCTCAAGAATGGAAGAAAAAGTATCCAATGTGCTCAGCCCCACTATGAAACTAATTTATAGCTTTCTATAACCCAACTACAGCACAAGAATATGGGGAAAGGGGAAAGGGAGGGGAGGGGAGAGGAGAGGATGGGTGGAGGGAGGGTAATTGGTGGGATCACAACTACGGTAAATCTTAGAAGGGTACAGGTGAAACTTACATAATATAGAATATAAATGTCTGAACGCAATAACTATGAAAATTCCATGAAGGCTATGTTAACCAGTTCAATGAAAATATTTCAAATTGCATATAAAACCAGCACATTGTACCCCATGATTGTATTAATGTACACAGCTATGATTTATTAAAAAAAATAAAAAATAAAACTTAAAAAAATGAGTAAATGCAATCTTTAGAAGACCCCCATTGATGAACCTAGGTCCTTGGCCAGATATAGGATTAAGAGACTTACCATATATAAATTGCTGAGGATTATTTGAATACTTTTTATAAGGGGAGAAGGTTAAACACTAGAACTGATAATTGAGAGGTTATTTTTTTAAAACCTACTTTGTTGTCTGAAAGGACTGGCGGTAATGGACAATGAAATCCTACATAATGAAGGTGGCAAATTATAAATACACTTAAAAAGGGAGGAATGAGAAAAATGAAAATCATGGAAGAAATACAAATATGTATACATGAATATAATCAATAGCTATACATAGGTTTTTTTTTTTCCACACATCTTGGGCATCCAATTGAAATGGTTAAAAGATTTTTATCAATAGAAAAGAGGAGTGAGAAAAGCAGGACATCCTTTAGGAAAGCAGTACTTTCTAACTCTAATTTGTAAGCAAATAAGGCTTTTCTAAGGAGGTACTGAGTGATGTACTGAATCTCTTTAAGAACATTCCCAGAGCAAAAGCATCTCCATATTTCATCTGTTTCCTATCGTGTCTATGTGCTAAATTTGTGTTCTTAATATTTAAAGTACAACTGATAGAATACAAATTTTGGAAACAGGAAAGATAATGTTTGAGTCTCTTCTGGGGAAGGGGGTGGTACATGTGTCCCAGCTTTATTTAAAATATAACCAAGGGAAGAGGAGCTTCAGTCTGGCAACTTATCAGTATAGAGAGGAGAGAAGTGGATTGTCTCTCTGTGTTGGTGCAAGAGTCCTTGCTGTTTTGTTAATATCCTGGAGGAAGTTAACGGGATTATCCAGCAAACCCTTTTCCGACTCCTGCATTCTGGACATAAACTTGCCCTCTAAGATATTTGATCACAGTCATAATAGGATAAATACGCTCCATCGTTGAGTCACAGAACACGTTCTTGGAACGTAATGCCCCAGAGGCAACCTTCATGTTGTGAATCAATCATTCTTCCCTTTCTGTTTTGGAATTCTGTTTCTTTTTCTATAAAACAAAAAAATAACCCTACTAATCTGGAGTTTGAGAACTAAAGAACAGTTTTTCCTTTGAGTATATGTAAAAATGCATACATACAGAGAAATATACCTAAATATACCCATATCTAAATGTGTGTGTGTATAAATGAGTTAAATCTCTTATTAACATATAGTCTAGTATACACACAGAATTGACTGATTTTCAAAATCTCTATTGACTTGAAATAGAGTTGTGGAAAGGGGACTTCAGGAGTCAGTCAACAGCAAATAGTTGTCAACAAAAATTAAGGCTGTGGAGGGAGAAATACAGTAGAACATGCATAGCTGGCCTCCCCCCAGCCCCCATGGGGCCACCTCCTCACATTGACCTAATTTTCATGGACTAGACATGCACCACATGTACATATCAGTACAAGAGGCCTATTTCCTCATATTGAGCACCTCCGTATGTTGACCTGTTTGTTATGGTTTCTTGGGAGGTCAGCTTACAGCGGTTCTACTGTAATTTTAAAAAGGTTTATTGGAAACCAAATGTGCAGATAGACCCAGAAGACACACCAACAAAGTTGAGAGTGCTCCAGAGTCTGTTACATGTTGGGAGGCTTCTGTGAGAAAGTTTAGGAGAAGGGAGACGGACTCTTCATTGCCCTTCTCTCTGGAGGGTACAACACAAAGGTCATGATTAACACCTACAGATTGGAACACACAGGCTAAAATGTCTCCTTTCAAGACAGTGAATAAAACTTCATGATTCAGAAATGAATCAGCCTCCTTTACAACATCAATAGGTTATGCATTAATCAAGATGTCAATGATTTGATGAACTTGGATGAGATTCTTTACTCAAAGACAGGAAATTGCTATAGATCACAGACCCATTCCCCCCAGCCCCTGGTGACAGGTTAATTTTGAAGCCTCTTGAATGTGACCTATAGGTTATCATGATCTACCTGTGCTGCCCAGACTTCCAAGTGCCTATGAATTACCTGGAGATGGGACAGAGATTTTGCACTTCCAACAAGCCCCAGGTGATATGGATGGATGCTACTGCAGGTCTGGGGACCACACTTCGAGTAGCAGGAGAAGTTCTAGCAACATGGTTCCCAAACTTGACTACACATTGGAATGCCCTGGGGAGCTTCAGAAATTACTAACACCTGAAACTATCACCAGTGATAGCAAAAGACCTTGGTTATAGAATGTTTGTATGCTCCCAACGTTCTAAGAACCACTGCAGGCAAAGCGTCAAGATGAAGCAGAAAACTCTCACCACCTTAGCCTTTCCTAAGGACTATTAGAAAACCTCAAGATGCTTTCTTTAATTTTTCATTGGGTTTCAAAGAGATAAAATCTTTTAAATGTGAACACATCTTATATCCAAGAAAAATAGACAGTGATCCTTGGCATAGATGAGTCTCATTTTGCCACAAAGAAAGGACGAAAAGACACATGATTTCATTATGTATGTAGCTTATCTAAATCAAAGAACTGTCATGGAGTCTGCATTGAGGCTGTGCGGAAGGAAAGCTCCATAGACGCGTAGGTTTCACTGGATGAACCAAGTTAGTAGGTGCAGAAGTTCTGGGCTCCACTGGTGGGATTGGTAAAGAGATTGAAGATGAAGAGACCCTGCCAAGTCTTAATAGAACTAATAGCATCACGTCTTTTGCATTTGCTAAGAGTTACTAGAATATTCGCAATACAGGGCATTATATTTGGTTGGGTTGAAGAGATGGGATTTTCCTTCTCTCTGACCCAGGCACCCCCACAACACCTGGTCTTCTCTCTGACTTAGACCTTGTTCCAGTCTCTGACCTTGCTGCATTGCCCTTACCCCTGGGTTCCTTCCTTTAACAATCACCTTCCCACTTAAATTCTGTGGTTCATCCCAATTCTGTCACTATTGCTGCCTACCTGCTGCCGTCCATCCATGGCACCTGGCTTGAAAAGAACCCATTCTGGGACATACACAGGGTCCCTCCTTTGTGGCAGCCACCCTCAATGTGCTGTGTCTTTGCGGGAAAAGTCAAACAACTATTGGGTTTGGTGCCACTCCAATGTATTTTAACAAAAGAATAATTTACATATAATAAAACATACAAACTATAAATGTACAGCTGGCTAAATGTTTACATCCCACACAAGGGCTTTCTGGAAAGCACACAGCCATGTACTATGAAAAAGTAGTTAAAAAATAGTTTTAATAGCGGCTGGATATTTTCCAGACAGACCTCGTATATGCACTGGTGTGACCACAGTCCAGATCAAAGAGACAGAATATTTTCAACACCCAGAAAGTTCTCTTGGTCCTTTCCCAATGAGCACCTTTCTCCTAGGGGTAACTATTATGCTGACTTCCATAGACTAAGAGAAATGGATGACTAATATCTAGGAATATATAATCTATAATAAATATATAATATTTAATGGCCTTAGATATTTCTGAGACATTTGGAAAATTTGGGCTCAACTTTTCTCCTCTCATTTTTTTCCATGAGGCATACTTTTTTTCTTAATGTCTAAGACCAATTTCTGAAATATGAAATACAGTACATAGTTAACATACCAATTTAATAGTTTAAAATGTTAATTGCCTGGCAGATTTATTTTTAGATTAACAGGTTTAATAGATTACATTTATTATTCCTCTGAGAGATAATTTTCACATTTGTAAATATTGCTTAAAATATCAAATTAAAAGAATAAAGCAAACGTTCAAGTTTTGGACACTCAAAGGTAAATTTTTTCAGCCAAACATAAAATAAACATGCCTTGTACAACTTTGTGTAGTCTACAAAAGGAAGCAAATAATTTTGACCTTTGGTATTGCATATCAGCAATAAGTGTGTTTCAAGCATCATTTCATTAGTCAGTTTGTTTTGGGGGTGGGATAGTTGCAATTGATGTGTGGATTATGCATTTTGTTAGTTATTACATTTTTAAATGTCAGAATCTTGAGCAAATGTAATGTAATAGATGTTTTGTTTGTTAGAAAGAATTTTGAGGTTGCTATAAAGGCTGATTTTTTCAAACAGCAGTCAACTTGGTTTTTTACCAGCTCCCAGAATTCTGAGTTTTAAACATCCTTCTTTAAAAAGCTTTGTGTCTGGAAATGGTTTATATCACTCCCACTCGTTCATGGTGTGTGCTTATGGCCCTTTCACTGTGCCACAGTGGGTAGAGCTTGTCCTGGTGAGCTTTGACGGTCCCCCTCACCCTCTTCAGAGTTTATGTTCGGATGTTTAGACGCTGACAGGGTGTGCTGTCTTTCATATTATATCGAGAGTCAACATTTATAATACGTGAGAGTTGGTCCTGCTTCCAAACCTTCTACCTACCAGAGAGTGACATTGGGCAAGTTCCTCTGAGTCTCATTCCCCTGCTTTGTACAAAGGGGTAATGATGCGACACCCAGAGGCGGATTGTGAGGATCAAATATAGGAAAGACATTGATCACCTTGACACATAGTAAGTGTTTAATCTATGTTAGTGACCAGCACTTCTTTTAAGCCAGTTCAAGGGATAGGGCCGTCATTTAATTCATTCGTTCACAAATTCTTTAGAGCTCAGATCATGTTGGGGAAGGGAAAGATAAATTCTTTTTTGCACCCATCACACCAACTATTGCCTAAGGCTGAGCTGACCACTCACCACTTGGCCAGTCTGCTTCTCTGATTGCAGTTGCTCAAAAATGTCTTTGAGAACAGAATTGAGTTTTTTATTCCAGTCAATTGACTTGGCCCACAAACTGCATTTCTTCAGGATGGGGGAGCCCTGGGATTCACATCCTCCTTTGCCACAGAGCCACAGATGATAAGCAAGGTGATCCCTTCAGGGCCATGCTGTCCCATCCCACCAAGACAGCACATTCAACTTTTGGACAGGCTTGCTTCTGTCTTGGCATAGCCAAGGAATCAAACCTTATAAGTAACCTAAATTTGTTGAAATGGCCTAATAGTTAATGGCTTAATTAAGAATTTGCAATGACTATAGGAAACTTTGCATACTTGCTACAATTCTCATTTCTGTTTGTAGAGTATATAAATAGGACCAAAATTTCAAATAATTTTTCAATTAAAAGCTAAAACCAACTCAAAGATGAGGCCTAATCACACCTGCTTATGTTCACTTATTCTTTATGGATGAAAGTATTAGATATTAGCCTGGCTTAATGATTCTTACAACTCAAAAGGAGCTTGCTATCCCAGGACTCACTGATAATGAGTTTCTGCTCGTATAAATACTCCTTTCTCTAGCCACATCAAGAATTGCCCTCAGAAGCCTTTCCTGTTCTGGCAACCTGGCTTACCTGCCCTAGTATAAATGAACCCAAATCCTAGCTTTTATGCCTCTTTTCTTATTCATCTAAAGAGGCACATACATGAATTGGGACTGGCTGATCAAGGATAGCACAGCAGGAATGGCTCACCTCTGAGCCTGCCACGGGCTAGCCCAAGCTCATCTGCCTGGGAGAGGATGGCAGCAGCAGCTGTCAAGACTTCCTGAGCCCAGGCTCAGAATTGCTTGGCATTATGTCACTTCTGCCACTTTTTGTTGCCTGAGCAAGCCACGTGGCCATCCAGATTCAAGGGTAAGAGACACTGATACAGGGGACCACACATCATCTTTGGTAGTCACGTAGTATGTCTGCCACAATGACCAAGAATGCTGTTACCCATGCTTGCTGATTTGTGAGAATGGGGGTTCTGCCTCGGCTCATTTTTACATTATGAAATATGTATCTACAAAGGTCTATTGAATGCCTCTTGCATCTCATCTCACATTGTTTAGGCTGATCTTTATTCCAGCTGTTGCTGAATCAACCTGCTGCTCACCTCTGTTGCATCACTTACCTCTGTTCTGAACATAGCGGCAGTCTTCCTATCACCCATGTGAGTACCCTAGGCCATTTGGATTCAGGAAATGGGAGCAGGTAGATGGATACACCCATCTTCCTTCTCTTGAGTGGTCAGTTCTGAAACAACCTTCACAGCTCTGTTGGAAAGCTGACTCCCCATTGGTCACAAATAGCCAGTCTTCTGATGCACCTTGAAGTTGGCTTCTCCCCCTTCCCTATTACACTCTCCCCTCTACCATTGACCTTGACCTCACATTCCAAAATAATTAACCACACTCAGGCAAGCCTTTATCTCAGCTCTGCTTTCGGAAACCCAGGCTGAGCCCTGAATATACAACACGTAAAATTTAAATAATAGTATTAAATTCTTCTGTCTACTACGAAAGTTAAAAAATAGATTGTCGAATCTTGTCACATTCATCTCAGGGTATTCCCTGCACCTAGAAACCATTTTTTTGTTTGACTAAATAAATAAACTAATAAACAGAGATACTTCCCATCACTATGTAGACACTGAACCAGAAAACAGAAAGCAGATAATAAATTCCCAGCTACACTACCCATAATCTCTCGTGGACTCTAAACACAAACATATACCCTTCTGACTAGCAACAGTGATCTAACTAGTTAGCGTTAGCCTGCCTGCCTTATATGTTCCAGGAAGCAAGAACCCAGGCCAGGAACTGTTCAATTTGTTTTGCCAAGTTAATGATAAACAGAAAGCCTCCTTTAGGGGTATTCCTCATATGAAACTGGTCAATAAGTGTGTTGGTATCCTAGTGTTTTAGGAGGCAGAGACAATGGCAAACAATAGAACATTTTCCAATGAATGTCATGAGGAAATCTTGGTTTGTACAAAATTTACAAAACCTTTTCTAGATATATTCTCCTTTCTTATAATTGGTGCAAAACATATTCTTTTTAGTTAGTGAAGAAATTGGCTTATTTGGGTCCCACGTGATTACTATATAATTTGTTAAAAGGGATTTTTATGGTTAGAAACTCTCACCATCACCTGCATTCTGAGATTTCCTACCTGATTCTCTTATTTTCCAGAGAGATGTGGTTCTCAACTACTCACCCAATTAACCATACCCCCTGTGGGTACCTCCCCCCCCAAAAAAGGCATATGCAGAAAACATATACCAGAAAGAAAATTGATTAAATATGTGTTGATAGTATCTAATGAAAATATCTATTGAAAATATTTAATGAATGCTTGCTTCAACAGCACATATACTAAAATTGGAATGAAAATATTTAATGATATTATAAAATCCAACCAGGAATTAGCATTTCTTCCCTTGAGGGTCCAAGTATGTTTATTTTTTTGTGATTATGTACCCATATATTTTCAGTCACATTTCTTAATAAAAACAAGAAAACTTGTTTTTTACTCTATAAATAGGGTAAGAATTTAAACAGTTTAGAAGTAGATGCTTCTGAGAGAGCTTTGGTACTTAAGTCATAAGAACAGTGGGCTTGTCATCCTCCTGAGACATATTTACCCAGATAGATAAAATGAAACACATTCTTGGGGCAAAGAAAAAATACGCTTTTTGAAAAAGAAATGGGAGGTCTTATTAGGGCAAGGCTGTAATTACACACTTCATTATTGTCAAGGTTAATACAGTCTATGAGAGCAGAGGCACTTTTTCATCTCTTCTCTGGGAACAAGGGGAGACATCTGTTCTCATGGACAGATCCATTATAGCTTATCACCAGCCAACAGCCCGTAGAAGGAGCACTATGAAATATGGCCGCTGTCACCGCAAGCTGGAGCAGACGCTGAGCTGGTCCAGGGTACAATGGAAAGACAATGAGAACCATGGCTTCAAAATCAAATAGATTGGGCTTCATTGATTTTTAATGCCTAGAGGTCCTACAGCATAAAATTCATCAATACTCTTACAGTTATTGTATTACTGAACTCTATAAAAGTGCACAATTTTGCTTTAATGAACGTCAGCTGCTATCAGTAATAAATAGTGGTTCTTGTGTTTGGAAAGTTGGTTAAACTGTGTTGGGAAATTCTGCATGTTTAGATTTCGTTATTAATGCTTTGGCACTTAGGAATCTGTAAAATGAGACCCCTGTCAGCAAAACAAATATTGCTTCTGTTCTGGTTTAACTGATCTTCCTGATCAAATAAGGTTAGAATACCCTTCATTACTTTTACATTTTCTGGGAGGTTAACAATTTGTTTTTAACAAACATTTACATTTTGAGCCCCTGCTTGTTAACATAGAGTTAATAGTTTTCAAGGAAACAGAACAGCATGTGCTTTTTTCTTTAAGTAATACATTTACGTCATCAATAAATGTTTTCAAATGCTAAAAATGTAAGTGAAATCCAAGAAAAGGCTCTGCCTTGGTTAGAGCACACTTCAGTGTCTTTGGGTTTTCATTTGGTTGGTTGTTTTTGGGTTTGGTTTTTATTTTTTGCTATAGGTAGAGTCATATTCCTTCTTTTCGAATGTCTGCAACCACACCTGCATGGTACTCAGGTTTTATTTCATCAACATCTCTTAAGAATTATAGATTCATACTAAGGCCATGATGCTGAGGAAGCAGGAGTCCCAAGATGGTGAAGTCTGTTGAGGTATCATTTTGATGAAGCAGGTACAGGGAAAATGAACAATGTGGCCTCTAGCAGCCAACTATAACATCAAATAATTTTTATTTAATCTGTATATATATTTAACCCTATATATGTATATATAGAACACAATACAGACCATATGTGTAATACTACCTTATATGTAATTGATAAAATATGTATTTAATACTACTCGATGTATGTGTGTGTATATATATGTAATTCTGACTCCTCTTATACTGAAAAGTATTATATCTTAATCTAATTCTTTTTATTATAAACCTAACAATGATGGTCAAAAATCTGGAAAATACACCAAACCCATTGTACATTCAGTGCAAGCCTCAGACCAGCAGCATCATCGTCACCTGAGAGCTGCTGGGGGCTTTATCATCTGAGTCACACCCAGACATATTGAATCAGAATCTCCCTATAAAAGGATCCATTAAGGTTTGAGAAGCCCTCATCTAAAACATAAATCACCCCTAATCTCCCCACCCAGTGATAACCACTGCCAATATGTTACCATATTTCTGTTCTTTTCCATACTTAATCTTTCAGTTTAAATCTTGAAAGTCTAATTTGTTAATTTTTCAGATATCATACATTATATTTATAAGAAAGATACCAATAGAGCATTGATCATAATTTGAAAATATTCCATCTTTCAGATCGATTAAGGAGTATTTATGTAACAGTTATAATTAATTTGAGATATATCTATTTAAATTCAAGAAATTTGTGTTTTGTATCTAAAGTTACTAATAGTGGGAAAAGTCTACTACATCAATTATTCTATTTCTTCCAGCATGTAAAGCTGAGATTTATTTCTTCTATCTGATGTTTATAGCTTCCTTTTTCCCCTACATTTTTATTAATCTAATTTAGCAGTAAATTATCGAAAAGATTGTTAAATAACTGCCATTTATTAGTACTTTCTATATGCCAGATATCATGCCGTTTTAGCACATATCACTTCACTGAGTTACCACTTTAACCCTATGAGGTAAAAATTCATTCTTGCTATTTTATGAGTTGAGAAACTATGGTTTAAAAAGGTTAAGTAACTTGTCCAATATCACATAGTTCATAAGTGTTACATAAGCCTAAGATTCAAAACAATGGTAATAAAAGCTTCATTGTTTTTGATTCAATGGGTAGTCTTCATCTTCTCTTCTAAATAGCATCTAGCTCATGACAATATTAATATCCTCCTTCTACAGAAAGATATAGAATTCTGTTTCTTGAGTTTACTGCTACAGATTTGCATGTAGACTGCACATATGTCTCTGGATATGTAGTGACTAGTATACAGAAATAGCAGACTCCCCAAGTTTTGAGGCCACAGATTAATTTGTATGCCCAAATACTGACCCTCTATTCTCCCACAGAAATCTCAATAAACACACTTAGGGAACAAAAGAAATAGCAATCAGGGCGGCACCTGTGGCTCAAAGGAGTAGGGCAGCGGCCCCATATACCAGAGGTGGCAGGTTCAAACCCAGCCCCACAGCGAGACCACATCTCTAAAAATAGCCGGGCATTATGGCAGGTGCCTATAGTCCCAGCTACTTGGGAGGCTGAGGCCAGAGAATTGCTTGAGGTTATTTGAGGTTGAGTTTTCTGTGAGCTATAATGCCACCTCACTCTACTGAAAGCAACAAAGTGAGACGCTGTCTCAAAGAAAAAAAAAGAAAGAAAGAAAGTCTGAGAAATTGTCACAGAACAGACCTGACAACTAAATGAATGACTTGTCCTAGATAGGATACTTGAACCACAGGAGAAAAACAATGAAATCCACATAAACATGGAGTTTCATTGAAGTAGTGCAAGATATTAACAATAGGGGAAACGGAGGTCTATGAGAGCTCTGCTCACTCTTTTTGCAACTTCTCTGTTAATCTAAAACTATTCCAAAATAAAAAGTTTATTTAAAAAAGAAGGATTTAGACCAACGGTATTAATCCAGGACTATCTGGTGGGGGGACCTTCTCTTTCACTGTGGATAGTTTGAGAGGCACTGATCTAGAAAGCTTGAGCTGCGGGACAACTTTGATGTCCTCCTCCAGTTTGAAATCCTCTATTGTACTAAACGAAATTGTTTTGAACTCTTTGCTACCTGCTCGGAAGTATTTTTTCTCTTAAAATCCTGGAAGTCTGAAGTCACAACACTTTTTTCTTTGTTCTTTCATCCACCCCCATCATATTTTGCTGCAAGCCTTGTCATTATCAAGGCACAGATGACAGGCTTTGTAAGTGGTATGCAGTGTCTCTAGTTCCTGGTATTCGAGTGTTATTTAGGTTCATAAAAGGGAACAATTTGTCCCTAAGATCCAGGTACAACCACGTGGTTACTAAGTCATCCAAAATTCAGCAATGATGCACAGAAGTGTGGCCACAGCAAGCAGTACAGTTATACACTTAATAAGAAAATCACATTTGACCATAAATTAAATCACACAAGTCATGTTCATGGTGTTCTTTATTTACAGTTTCAAAACTTGCCTTCCTCTTCTGTCAACATAAAATTTAATAACCTCAATTATTATGGGTCTTCCATAAGGCAGTAAAAAGTAACCCCCATTTCTAGCTAGGTTAATATTCAAGTGACTATGCTAACTGGTTTTGCCCATCATCTGAATAATGAATGAAAAAAGAATAAATAAGCTTTTTAGAACCAAACAGTTACAGACTGTTAAATTATCATTAGGGTTTACGATTGAGGTGGAAGAACAGAGGAAAGGGATTTGCCTATAAACTGGTAAATAAAACAGTGTTAGCCTGTAGTCTTCTAACTGGCTTTGATGATGAATTGGTCTCTCTATTGAGAGGGGTAAGGGAAAAAATTATGAATAGAGATTATTGGTTAACATTTGATTTATTTCACCACTGAAGTAAATCAACACTTTTTTGTCTTTTTTTTTTTTTTTTTTTTTTTTTGAGACAGAGTCTTTCTTAAGCTGTCACCCTGGGTAGAGTGCCCTGGCGTCATAGCTCACAATAACCTCCAAAGCGGGATCAAGCGATCCTCTTGCCTCAGTTTTTCTACTTTTGTTGGAGACGGGATCTCCCTTTTCGCTCAGGCTGGTCTTGAACTCCTCAGCTCAAGCAATCCACCTGCCTCGGCCTCCCAGCGTGCTGGGATTCCAGGCATGACCCTCCGTCCGGCCTTGTCAATTTTTTTTGTTGTTGTTGTTAGTGAAATGTTACTGGAGTCTGTTTTCTTCCGCGGTTTAAGTTGGATGGAGTGGAAGAATGATTCCTCCATCAATTTAAACACATGAAATGTTTTCGTTAAACAATATTTATTCCAATATTTCAATACACAATATTTATTTGTTATCCCCAGACAATCGTTAGAGGAAACAAACCCTGCAAGGAGAGTTCCATCAACGGCCTGCTGGAAGATTTTGACAACATCTCTGTGACTCGCTCCAACTCCCTTCGGAAGGAAAGTCCCCCCACGCCGGATCAGGGAGCCTCCGGCCGCCGGCCGGGCCATTCGGAGGAAAACGGCTTCCTGACGTTCTCGCGGTATTCCAGCGAGTCCGACACGCCGGCCGACTTGGCGCCCCCCGAGCGGCCCAGCGCCAAGAGCCCGCGCGGGCAGGAGCCGGAGCCCGGTTACAGAGGCGGCCCGGGCGCCAAGCAGAACGGGCGAGCGGCGAGGCTGCAACTCGGGGAGCCCTACTACTCCTACTCCGACACGAGGCCGCTGAAAGCAGACCTCGCCCGGTTTCCTGCCGATTATTACACGCCCTTGGACTCGCTGAGCAAACCAGCGGAATACGATGACCTCAAGTGGGGGTATCACAGAGCCTCAAGCTGCTCCCCCCTGGATTACTCATTCCACTTCACGCCTTCTAGAACTGCAGGGACCCGCGGGTGCTCCAAGGAGAGTCTGGCCTACAGCGAAAGCGAGTGGGGACCCAGCCTGGATGACTATGACAGGAGGCCGAAGTCGTCGTACCTGAACCAGACGAGCCCTCAGCCGGCCATGCGGCAGAGGTCCAGGTCAGGCTCGGGGCTCCAGGAGCCGATGATGCCGTTCGGAGCAAGTGCATTTAAAACCCATCCCCAAGGACACTCGTACAACTCCTACACCTATCCTCGCCTGTCCGAGCCCACAATGTGCATTCCAAAGGTAACGTTCCCCGCCTCCCTTCCCTCCCGGGGGCAAGAACCTCCCCGACGCGGGGCTAGCATCACCTTCTCAGGCAGACGCTGAAGTGCCACTTGCCTTTTAAGTCAGAGTCCCTATCAAAATCCTACCTTATTCCCACCCAGGAGCCCCCAGTGGGGAGGGTTTAGGGCAAGGGACACAGGTTCATTAAAATCAAAATCTATCTTTTGGAGGCCTCCTGCAGGATTTCTTATTAATAGGTAAAGAATATTTTATCTGAGAGATACTCTGATATATCAATGACAAGTTTTATGTGATCGTAGTTTACTAAGCTCTCTGGTAAAGAGTATACAATTTTAGACCATTAGATGGAGTAATACAGGGTGGCCATAAAGTTCATGTGAAATTTAACATAGTGTGCAATTTTCTGAACACCCTGTAAGATGGTTCCTGAATTCTGGCAAAGCTTTCGTGTCCCTGCCTGAAAAGAAAAAAGTCAAAATAACATGGTAATTTTTTAGGAAACCTAATTTCCTTTGACTCAAGGGATGGTGCTTCATTTTGAGGGAATGTTCTTTCTACTATTTTTGATTTGAAATGTCAATTCTTTTTTTTTTTTTTTTTTTTTTGTAGAGACAGAGTCTCACTTTATCGCCCTTGGTAGAGTGCCATAGCATCACACAGTTCACAGCAACCTCCAACTCCAGGGCTTAAGCGACTCTTGCCTCAGCCTCCCAAGTAGCTGGGACTACAGGCGAAATGTCAATTCTTATAAGAATTTTGAGATAAAAGAGCTATTTGCTGGAGCTTTTTGGAATGCTTTTTATTTTGTTTTGTTTGCAATTTCTATCTTATTAAAATGAATTTTTTTAATGCTAGCTACTGGAAATTTGCTTCGAAATTTGACTGGTCCAAAATATCCCCAAATTCAGAAATTACTGGCTAGAGAAGTTACTGAACATAAATGCTCAGACTTTTCCCTGAAGGTGTGAGGCTCTTTGGAACCTTTGAAAGTAGTTGCAACTCTGTGTGTATGTCTATGTGTGTCTGTGTGTCTGTGTGTGTGTGTGTTTCCATGATACCTTACAAATGCTTTTGCTACCTTGCCTGTGCAGCAAAAGTGAAAATGGACCACTGATTCTGTAGAGGTCTAAAAACATATGAGAGAGATGAATGACTCTAACAGGGCATGTAAGTCCTTTTGTACCAAACACTCTCCCCAATGGCTTAAGGGGCAGCTCTGCAAACCCTGGGGGGCAAGTCTGCCTGCATTCAACTGCTTTGTTGATTACAGGTAGTCAGCATTTTCCTTTTGCTTATTATTTCCCATACGCCTAACCTAAGATGTTGGAAAGGCATCATTTAGGGACAATCCTGGGAGTTACTTAAGCATTTTAGAAAAACCAAAAAAAACTGTTATTGTAGGTCTTAAGATAAAAAATTATAACTAATTCCTGACAAGTTAAGGCCTGAGATAGGTTCTTCCAGTTAAAATTCAAATAATAGCTATGTCTTTCATCTCACAGTCTTAATAACGTATTTGAACATCCACCATCAGAGTATCATGACTGCCTTCATGTCCTACGATCTTGCCAGGGCAACTATTGGAAAGAATCAAATTAACCACAGACAAAAGGTCTTTGGAGTCACACCCACTTATCGTGATGCATGAGATAGTGTATCCCCTTTCCTGTGTGCTCACTGTCTGTGAATAATTAACATGTTCTATAGCTGAATCAAGTTATACATGCAGGTTTTGAACATTGTTGTTGTTATATATTTTTTTCATCTAGGAGTAAAGAATACGATGTTTGCGTGTCTATTTATTTAGACACTTGGGTTAGAGAGCTGTTTGGGGACATGGGCATGTTTGGGTGACTCACTAGTCCACTCTTAACGTCCAGAAAGCTCAAGAGATTTTGCTAAGAGGTCACAATTTCTTGGATTTTAGGTTCCTCTCGAGGAAAAAAAAAATGAGATGATCTGGTATCTCTGGGTCCAAATTTTCACATGGAATGGGGAATAGAATTGGCTGGAGGTAAAGGCTGACTAAGTAGTAGGGACATGGGGTCACCAGTTTGGCACAACCCTGACTAAGCAACTTCATTCATTTTTCCAACCAGCCTAACATTTAGAGGCTTTGGGGATTTAATATTGTCACTAGCAATCCCTGTACACTCGATTACCAGGAGAGAAAACCAAGGTCCAGACAAAGACAAGAATCCAAGTCTACAGTTTCTCCAAGTCCACTGCTTTCCTGTTATGTGAGCATAAGTGATTCCAGGGGTTCAGCTACATTTGCTGATAAAACCTGTGAAAAGTCTCAGTGGCCACTGGAACTTCAGGGTAAGTGGAGGAAGAGAGAGAAGGTAATTTGCCTTATTCCTTGCAATTTCCTTCTTCCTGCAGACTTCCAAATATAAGGCAAAGCAGACCTGCCCTGAAACCCAGCTTTGTCAAACCCAGAAACAGCACAGAAACTATTGTGGCTCAGCCCTTATAATCAGGACTCTAAACCCAGGAAACTCGTGAGAAATTCATGAGCAGGTTTTGTGCCAGGGTAGGAGGTGGGAGGCATGTTAGTACTTAAAATGTTTACTTGATTAAAAATACAACATCTCTCTAAAAAGACTTAGATGCCTGCAACTTTAGAACTATACTCTTAAAAGTCTACCCATCATGCTTAAATATCTATCTATTAAATATCTATCTATTTCCAGCTGAGGCAAGAAATAGCGATCATGACTCAGATAATTTGACTTTGCCTCCAAGAAGATCCTAGAGGAGGGTGGGTAATGTTCATATCCCTGATTATAAGAGAAAACATGAAACTTGTGGACGTCTCCAGATCGAGCAAGAATGAAGGTGGGGCATTGGGGGAGGTGGCACCAGTTTTACATTTTAGTCTAAAGAAAAAAATACTAATGTTAACGCACAGCGGCAAATTCCTCCAATGTTATCTACCTACCTAATTTTTCTGTTAGCTTGACAGGAATCAAGAATGTCATGAAATCTGTTGATGGTGGCACCCACTTCCTACTTTTAAATGTTTACAGTAAACATTTGCGGGTGAGCAGATGCAACCTTTGGGGGTGGAGGGGAAGACAGACAAAACCACACAGCACCGTTCATACCCCAGAACTGTAAGAACTGCCACACGTTGAGAGAGAATGCTTTCCCCCACTCCCTGCAGACAAGTCTGCCTTCTAGGAGCAGAAACTGGCTGGAGATGTTGTCATCATGCATTTGATTTTACTCATTCTGAGGCTCTCCTAGGATCTAGCAGCTGCCTGGTTGTTTGTCTTGGTATATCCTGGCCCAGCCATGCTGCAACCACTGAGAAGCCCCCAGCATCAGAATCCTGCCAGTTCATTAAGCACTTGCTGTATACCAAACATATGCCTTGTCGTATAGAGCCCCACATACCTGTAAGGCAAGAATTCATTCCATCTTCATACGGATGAAGAAACCAAGGTTTGGGGAAATTTGGGAACAGCTTGCTCAGGCAGCTCACAGCAGAGCCAGAATCCAACTCCTTGGGTGTAACCCTTTCCCCAGACATTGCATGCATTTCCATGCATGGCACAGGGGCCATTTCTGAGAATGCAAAGGTTGCAACCTGGCTAATTGCAGGCTCCTTTTACTACATGAAGCAATGAAGATGCATTACCAATAAATGAATTAATTATCTATAGTAGTGAATCTGTATGGACTTCCCTAAGTTTATGAAGTCAAAAATGACTGAGCCTCCAAGGTCTATGTGTTTCAAAATATTCCCATTTCCAAGGACACAAATGTAGGGTCAGAAAGGTAAATGTGAGGTCTCCTGGCCGTATTGCTGCTCACTCTCTAGTCTCAACCTTGATGCTGTCGACATCTTGGACCAGGTAATACTTCATTGCAGGGGGGTTTTCCTGTACCTGG
The DNA here is from genome assembly GCA_963574655.1 of Perodicticus potto. NCBI lineage: Eukaryota > Metazoa > Chordata > Mammalia > Primates > Lorisidae > Perodicticus > Perodicticus potto. The sequence goes on from CAUYRH010134574.1 coordinate 17,032, forward strand.
TCAGATATTGTGCAGACTCCCTTACCTGTGCCTACTAGATGCCCATAGCATCCCTCCCTCATTGTTAACAATCAAAAGGTACCCAGACACTGTCAAATGTCCATTGGGCAGGGGAGAGCAAAACTGGCCACAATTGAGAACCATTGTTTTTCACCTACCATTTATGAAGCACATTTTGGCAGCTAAGGGTACTGATTTTAGAGCTAAATGGCCTGGGTTTGAGTTAGGCAGTTTGCCACTTCGCTAACTGGGTCATAAGTTGCTTAACTGTGTATCCACTTCCTTATCTATAAAACGGGAATAAAGGGTCCCTGCCTCATCATGCTGCATGAAAGGTAAGTTAATAAATTAAAACAGCCTCATTTTCTTTTTGAGACAAGATCTCATTCTGTCACCAAGGCTGGAGGGTAGTGACACGATTATAGTTCACTGCATCCTCAGACTCCAGGACTCAAGCAATCCTCTCACCTCAATCTCTCTAGTAGCTGGGACTACAGGTGCAGGCCACTGCACCTGACTAATTTTCTTAATTTTGGTAGAGGCAGGGTCTCCCTATGTTGCCCAGGCTGGTCTCGAACTCCTGGTGTCAAGCAACCTTCCTGCCCTTATTATTAGCACACATAGTCTACATATCAGCCTTGTGTAGCATGCAGCCAGATGGTGGCTATGATGTGAGGGCCACTGTTTTGCCAGCACAGTGCTGAGCATTTTGCAAACTTTATCCAGTTTCATCTTCAGACAATTCTAGAAGAATTCAGGATCATTTACCTTTTACAGTTGAGGTAGTTGAGACTTCCAGAGGCTAACTCTTTATGGGATTCCCCAAGTTTGTAAAGGCAAATGACTAAGCCAGGATTCAAAATTTAGGTCCCTCTGACTCCAAAGTCTGCATGTTTTGGAATATTCCTATTTCCACAAAAGAAAATCAAGGGGCAAAAAGGTGGATGTGAGGTCTCCAGGCCCAGACACACATACAAACTGCAGGAAGCCCTCACCTGGCTGGTAAAGAATGGGTGAAAACACAGATTTGGTGTACACCAGGAATGCTGTTTATTCTGTCTGTTCCTAGTAGAATGGAATCCTTCAGAAGTTCTCTGTGGTCACCAGACTGTGAATTGTGGATAAGAAGTTCAATCATGGCTGGAAAGGAAACAATAGGCATAGAAATCACTATGACTCTCTTATCCACTTATTCTACCTTAAGTGATTACTTTGTTTGATTGTTTAAAACAGAACCCACATTTATTTTCTCACCCCTTCAGAAGAGAACACTTTCTAGAATCAGTTCCCTAGATCTGAGCACTTATTAGCTGAATGATCTTATCTGCACTTTGGTTCCTTCATCTGTAGAGTGTTTCAGTACCTACTTCAGTCTTGATGTGAGGACTAAATAGATGAATAAACAGAAAGAAGTTGACATGTGGGAAGCACTCAGTGTCAGCCCTTATTCCTGGGAATATTTCTAATTAGTAAACATGTCAACCTATCTATTCCCACCAGCCATAGGAATCTTCCCTCTGTTTCATCTTTTATAAATTTTCAAAATACAGGAACAAATTCCATCTGACCACCCTCACAGCCTCTCTGTGCAGCCTAGAAGTATAACTGTCCTTGCTTTAGAAATGTGTGTTGTAGAAAGCCAGAGCAGTTGTGTGAATTTTTCAAGGCCATGCAAGATCTTAGTAACTGAGCTGGCTTGAGGACCCAGGTCCGCCTCAGTATTTTCCCTCGTCTCCTAAATGAATGAAATTTTCAGACCTCCCATGGAAGGCGGATGCTAAGTGAGAATTATCATAAGTTGATATCTCCAAACAATGCCTTCACTTCACCCCTGCAAGATCTCTGCACAGGGCACCAAAAGTGACCAAAGCTTTAGCTCTGGACGTCCCAAACATATGGCATAGTAAGGGATTCTGCATGAAGAATGACGATGATGAGACAAGGACGGCGCAATTTCACAGACCTTCCTCCTGGGGTCAACAGTCCCACAGCTTTCACTGCCGAGCTATCCGTTTGCTTTCTCTGGAAGGAAAAAGCACTTGAACCATTGGGCTCAAGCCTCCTGCATCAGTAATTTAATCCTTTGCTGTTCTTTGTGGGACTTGCTTTGCCCGGACTCAGCCCTGGCTCCAAGAATAAAGAACGACTTCTTTTCTATTTCAGGTCCCAGAAGACCTGTCAGAGATCCATTAGGAGCCTGATAGGTTATGAAATGATAATGCTACTGAGGCCTTGCGACTGCACCAAAAATCTAAGAGAGAAAAAGAGAGAGAAGCACTTACTTGCTTAATATAATAATGGGAATTAGTGCATTCAGATTTGCTCTCTTTACCTATGATGTTATGAAGGCTCGTAACATTTCCAGGAGAGGTGACTCAGCGCAATATCTCTAAAATCTGTCCCATCTGATGAGGGCCTTTAAGCATCCTTGGCATATGAATGGACACATCTTCCCATGAATGTTCTTGTCGTTCAAAATAAATTATGTTTTAGTCATTATGAGTGGGCTTTCCCATTACCAAATTAAGAGCGAAATTAATCTAACCTGGCATTCTCTGTCCCTATCTCTCTGAGGCCCTGACACATTGAATGTTCTCAGGCAGTGAGCCAGTCCTCAAAGGCGCAGAATCCCTGCACGTCGCTGCGGTGACGGATTGCAGGTCAGAATAATCTGCTCTGTCTCGCTGCTCTTGAACAGAGGATACATCCGTCGAGTTTGAAGCAGCATCTGTAGGGGATTAATTGCATATGACAATTCAGAGGTGAAGGAAGAGCCTGAAATACCCGTATGCTTGAGCCAGTGGGTCACAGATTTATTCGTTTCTTCCTTTAACTAAGCTTTGCCTATTTGTAGAGGGTAAGAGCTACTTGTCTGAACTGTCTTGGCGTGCATTTGCCATATATTTCATAAGGCAGGAAAGGACATGCCTCTTCAGATTTTATGTTAGAAGATATAATTTCCTACATGCTTAAGCAGGGATCCTATGTAGTAGTTGTGTGAGAGTCCCTTCAAAACACTAAATGTGGTACATGGCTTTCTGCTATGTGCAGGTTGGAAATCCAGCAAGTGAGTCTGGCTACCTAGAACTTAACCTGCTTCCCAAGCTCCCTCCATCAGGAGACACCTTGACTTCGTAGGTGTCCCTAGACCCAGAAAACACCACTCGTTGGCAGTGGTAATGCGTGCTCGCCTCTTTTCTGGAAATTGAACGGTAGCTCACATTGTCTGTTGTACCCTTTTGTCATCTGTTCAAGGTGAATATGAAATATTTGCTATGAAATAGGTTCCCTCCATTCTGTAAATGAAAATAACTCAGAGAAAACAACCATGGCCAGGACGAGTCAAAGTTTTACCTCACGCAGGAGCAGCAGCCACAGTTCTATGAGGATGCAGTTGGAGGCAGAACAGTTTCCTAACACCCTGCAGTCTGGGAAGCGCTGAAGCTCTCAGCACAGCAACCACCTCGGTGGGAGTAGCAGAGGCTGGAAATACAAGAATAGAGACACATGAGACCCCCAGCCATGGGCCAGGCTGTCCATCCCTCATGGGTGCAAGCCATAGCAGGGAGAATTGGAATTGCAGAGTATAACCATAGGGGCGCACCTGTCACAGGAGTTAATGAATCCCCTTCCCCTAACTGCCAGTCTCTAAGTTGTCAATGTAGAAAACAGAAGTTCTCTCCAGAATTCCTACAAGCAGTCATTTGCCTTTCCCAAAGCCAAGGCTAATCCTATTATGTTTTCCTTTGAGTCAAGTCAGTACAATTGAAGATGTCCATCCCATACGCAGATAATAGAGGGCTGTGATTCACTTTACATTAGCAGCACCCAGTCTGGCTTTGTCACTTTTGAAATGAGCAGTCTCTGTTTTATGGGGCCCCGGAAAAGCTGTATTGGAACATCACTCTCCAGCACCAGAACCGACAGCCTCTTGTTCCCTGTATCTCTCCATCCTTCACAAAACTCCCCCGTCCTCATTCTGTGGGTACAGACTCTCGCCGCCGCCACCCCACCCACACACCCATCCAGCGCGGTGTAGCTGCAGCCCCCCTGTCATCAGTACAGAAGGCCATGGTGACAAATAGATGCTGCAGTGGGATTTTTTTCCCCTTCTTTTCTTTCTTCCACCCTCCCTCCCCAAGCCTTTTCTTCTAGCTTTGGCATAAAATGGTCAAATGATGTTCTACTGCAGAATTCAATTTCACAGTTCAGTTAGGTCCTTGATTACACTGCCAAATTCAGATTAATGTGCATTTAACGAACATGGATCAGGGGAATTCTGGCTGACAGCCAGCTGTAATCGGAGCAATTGATAGCTGTGTGGAGTTTTATGCCCTGTCCACCCCAGCGCACCACTGGTGAAATTGATTGATTAAATGAATTCATTGCTATAATTATTTGTAATTTTGATACATTGCAAGCCTGTGTCTGACCCTATCCTTGGAGATGTTGTGTTCATTGTGGAAGAGTAGTCCACCTGAGTTGTTAACGGGGAATTATTTTTTCCTATGTATAATAGGGTCTTTTTTTCCTCCTTTTTAGTTTCTGATAGGGTTTAAATACTAATGCAAAAAAAAAAGCACATTTCTTTAAGAATTCATTCATATGGTATGTTAAAAGATGGCAGGAAACTAAAAAATAAGTGTATGTTATTAACCAGTTCAAAAAGGAGGGAAATCATGACTGCTTATTCATTCTGTTAGTATTTCTAAAGATTCCTGTAGGGAGAATTCTTTTTCAAAATGTATCCAATTTTCAATGACATTTAGTAGGCCCCTAACACTGCAGCTAAGCAATTTGGCAATCTGAGTGATGATTGGCAAAATGGCCCACCTAGTCTTCTCTTAATACATAGTACCATATGGAAATCACCCTTAAAATATGCAGATCATGGCCTCATTTCTAGGGAGTTACTTGTTCACAAAATCAAGGTCTCTTCTCTTCGGAAGGGTAGAGAGAAAGCCTTTGTGGCATCCCTTTGTTGTTTCGCTCCTACCTAACCACCCCTGCTCTGCACCTGTGCCTTGCTACAAGGTCTGTGGGGATCAAAAACATGCATATGTCATTGGGGAATGGTTGGATAATGGATGATGGGGGATACATTGGATTCACTTATTAAATATCGTCCCTCTCACTGGCCCTATCCACTGCATTGTGATGTCACTAAATGATCAGAGCCCACATCCCTCTCACAGTGCTAGAGATGGCGTGCTAACATGGACTCCAAGCCTTCCCTTGCTTTTTTCCAGAATGTATTTGCGAATCAAGTTGTAGGAATTATTGCACAGTTTATGTGTCACCCCTTTGCTTGTCTTTCTTCCATACACAAACACATGCATATAAAACAGTAGGTATGGAAAAATTAATCATTTTTTTTTCACCCACTTCCAAATACAGGCAATCAGGAGAAAGGCAGCATAGGGCAAGGTAATTAAGTAATTATCCAAGTCCAAGGGCCACGTAAGGGGGGCAAGGAGGCCTCATCATAGAAGAAAAGCTTGAGCTTTATTTCTTGAAAGAACATTCAGAAGAAAGCCTGGGTATTGTTACTGAACACAAGTTCTGCTTTGATCAAAAGAAAAGTGAAAATGATGAAATAAATAGATGATTAACTCATTTTGCTGTGATGACTATTTCTTCTGTTGTATATCTGGAGCTGATTTCTCTGAGCCAAGATTGTTAAAAACAAAATAACAAACAAAAACTCAATTTTTCTTCCACTCTTCCCCACCTCCCAGGCATTAGAACTGATCATCCATCATGTTCTGGTCCAATTCTTGCATTTTGCTCCAGGCTGCTCAGACATCTGGACCCCAGTGAAACACGCTGACCAGGCTTTATTTCTGTGGTTTCTGCTCCCTGCCCTGCTGCCTCTGTCCTCACCACGTTCCCTCTTGTTATTGAATCCCAGCTCTGTGAACTTACCAAGAACCTGAATACTGAAATGACCTTGGATTTGAATCCTAGGCTCTACTTTCTTAGTAGCTTTGGGAACTTTGCATGACCTACTTAAACCCACCTTGCCCCAGTCTTATTTATAAAATGGAAGAATTATGGGGCCTATTTAATTGTTTCTACCTTTAGGCAACAGTGTACACAGGGTATTTAGAATAGTGCCTGGATTGTAGAAAGCACTCGACAGGCATCAAACACCATTATTAACACTGGTATTTGCTACTCCTGCAAAGATAGACATCTAACAGGGGCCTGACTTTGTCTCCCAGAGGAAGCCCAGGGCATTTTAATGAGGAAGGAGCACCCCAGCCTCGATCATATGGAACAGAGAGGTGACAACTAATGGCAGAAATGCCAAGGTAGCCAAGAATGCAGGCCTAAGGGGCCGAAGTGCTGGATACACTCGCCCTTGGAGTGGGGACTGACCAGGCAGAAGAACTGGGGTGTATAATCCTCTTGGGAGCACAGAGCCCTTTCCCTTGGATTGTCTGGGGATAGTTTTATCTCCTTGTGCTTCAGTTTTATCAACCACAGATTAGGATAAATTGCTCCCTGCTTGATCCCCAGAGTAAAAAGAATGAGGCCTGTCACAAGCATATCACAAGTGATATGTACCATCATGGAACCTGCAGTTGGGTGACAATCCAGCCGAGGGCCCAAGCAGGGTCACTACGCATTTCTCCTTCACAGAGTCTGCTATCCCACTGAGGGAACACCCCATGTTCTCTCACCTCAGGCAAACAGTTAATTCTCCTTTGATGGTGCACCTCGCGTTTGGCTCTGAAGACCATCTTTTGTTGATAGTGATTGTTCTTCATTTTAAGCATATGTGCCTCTTACTAGCAGAAAGAAAGAAAATAGCATCTTTGTGTCTCAACGACCTAATTTCAGAGACACTTAGTTCCCAGAAAACAACTCTTCCTTCCTTCTTTAACTGGGAATTGTCCCCTTGGCGCAGGCTGCCTTTCTCGCCTCTCTGCTGTTGCACCACATGCCGGCTACGAAGAGTGGACTCTGATAACCTCACTGACAGACGATAAGGGAGAAAAGTGGCCGAACGCAGTGGGAAGTGCATATGTGATTCCTGCAGGATACAGCTTTTCTGCTCCAAATGTATCTTCAGAGATCAGTTCTACATGCATTTGGGGAATGAATTCAGTTTCATTGAAAGTGCAAGAGCAAATCCTCCAAGGGAGACACAGGAAGATGATGGCTCATGATGGCTCCCAAGACATGTTTTCAAAAATCAAAGTCGAAGACCCTGTTTCTCTTCACACTCTGGCCTAGCTGACTTGCCCGGACTTGGCTAATCTCAAGCTTAATTTTTAGGAAGAATCCAATTGTTTAATTTACACTGACGCTTCTTTCTCTCCACTTCCATTGTATACACACACACACACACACACATGCACAAGTTTTTCTTGTGTAACACACAGACTTAAAAAAAGATAAGCTTGGCTCAGCGCCCGTAGCACAGTGGTTACGGCACCAGCCATAAACACTGATGCTGGTGGGTTCAAATCCAGCCCAGGCCAGCTAAAACAACAATGACAACTGCAAACAAAAATGGCCAGGCGTTGTGGCAGATGCCTGTAGTCTCAGCTACTGGGAGACTGAGGCAAGGGAATTGTTTAAGCCGGGAAGTTTGAGGTTGCTGTGATACCACATCACTCTACCAAGGGCACCATAGTGAGACTCTGTCTCAAAAAAAAAAAAATAAGAAAGAGGGCAGCGCCTGTGGCTCAGTGAGTAGGGTGCTGGCCCCATATGCTGAGGGTGGCAGGTTTGAACCCAGCCTCGGCCAAACTGCAACAAAAAAATAGCCAGGCATTGTGGTGGGTGCCTGTAGTCCCAGCTATTTGGGAGACTGAGGCAGAGAATCACCTAACCGCAAGAGCTGGAGGTTGCTGTGAGCTGTGACGCCACAGCACTCTACTGAGGGCAACAAAGTGAGACTCCATCTCTAAAAAAAAAAAAGAGAGAAAAGAAAAAAGAAAGAAAAAGATAAGCTTGTTCTTGAATATAACATCATAACTATACAGTGTTCAATACCTGTATACTATAATTAAAGCCACTTTACCCTATTGTTTTGACAATCAATGTATAGGAATATTCAAGGCATAGAAAACTATTTGAAATTGCACACAAACTTTATGTACACCCTGTATGCCATAGGTACCTTGTACAACTTTAATAAATGCCAGTTTATTAATATTGCAGTTACTATTTATTTTCCTTTACATTCCCACTACTGTACTAAGCACTTTATACGTAACACTCTATATAATAACTCCACTCAGAATTTATTGGCCAATCACTGTTTGAACATTCTGATGCACATTCAATCCAGTAAAATTCACAATCACCTAAGAAAGTGGATATTATTTTACTCCATTGTATAGAAAAGAAGATAGGCTCTCAGAGGCTCATTTCACTACAGAGTCAGAAATTATCCCTAATATGCACCTCAAGGTCATCTGTTCTCATCCTGTACCCCTAGGATGGTGCCTTTTGGTTGGCACGAAGGGTGTCGGGAGTGGTGGATTCGCCTGAGTCGAGTGTGGTGTTCGTGAGGCTGAAACGGCAGCGTTGCTGGCCATGCAGCAGACCCCCCCACCTCTCAGCACCTGGAATGGTGCTTAGCACATAATAGTTGCTCAAATATTAGTTTGTGGAATGAATGAATGAATATACTACATCAGTCCATCTAGAACAGTGCTATCCAATAGACTCTTCTGCAGTGGTCAAAATGTTCTAGATGTGTGCTATGTGACCTAGTAGCTATTGAGTTCTTAAAATGTACTTAGTATGACTGAATAACTGAATTTTTTAATTTAATTTTGTTTTGTTCTATTATATTGTTATTGACTTTAAGTAGCCACATGGGGCCAGGAGCTACCAATTAGAGCAGATCTGGATCCTTGGTGGTGGAGGAAGGGGATAAGATAATCTCATTTTGGAACATCCCAGTGGAGTGACAAAGACTTCCCGGGGCATTGTGTAAAGAAGGAGCCTGAGGTCCAATCAAAAATTGATTTTGATTACCTTTTTTGTAGTCAACACTGTGTATCGTCATCATGATCTTACAGAAGGAGGGAGGGAGGGAAAAGAAAAGTTCATCCATTGATTAGCGTTTTCTGCCCTGGGCAGGGAAGCACATACCACATATGATGTGGCATAGTGACATCCCGGCCCCAATCAAGCCAGGGGTGGCCAGAGCTCCTTCCTGATGGATGATCCCCTCCCCAACTTCCCTGTCTTTTCTTTGCCTGCCTTCCCCATTCTCCTCCACTAAATTTCCTTTCCACCCTTCAAAATTGGAGTGGAATGTTCTTTTCGAGGGTCTCTGCAAACTGACTAAACTTCCCTTTCATAAACACCCTGCAGTGCTTGTTCACTCTCAATTCTGTCTGTACTTACTTGGTGAGAACCCTGCTCCTGTTTACCTTATGGTCCACACTGAAGCAAGGGCTGCTTAGCCCAGGCAGCCGAGTTTTCCTGCTGTGTCATGTGCCCAAGGGTACGTTACCCCCTTCTAGCATGTGAGCCCAGAAGCATGAGGAAAGGCCTCCTACCTTTGAAATTTCTCCCCAAAATGCTAGCTGAAGGCTAATGTCCTTTAATAAGGTATGAGGTTTTTCATTCCTGAAGGAGAAAACAGGGCTTACACAAGGCGTGTGCCTGGGATAAGACACAGGAATTAACCCTCTTCCTATGGTGCACACGAGTAGGAAAGGACCTTCTCCTGGGGTAGCCAGTCCTGTTGGTGGCCACCCAGGTCCCTCCATCACGTCCTGGTAACCTTCATTCTGCCAGCTGTAGGTGGGCTCCCTGCCCAACTGGCCGTGGCGTGCAGGTCCAGCGTGTGACTCGTCTCCACCCCTGTCTATCTTCTCAGGTGGATTACGACCGAGCACAGATGGTCCTCAGCCCTCCACTGTCAGGATCCGACACCTACCCCAGGGGCCCCGCCAAACTACCTCAAAGTCAAAGCAAAGCAGGCTATTCCTCGAGCAGCCACCAGTATCTCTCCGGGTTCCACCAAGCCGGCCCGTACCAGCACCCCACGCTGCAGAGTGGCTCGCAGTACGTGTCCACTGCGTCCTACCTGAGCTCGCTCAGCGTGGCGTCCAGTACCTACCCCCCGCCCAGCTGGGGCTCCTCCTCGGACCAGCAGCCCTCCAGGGTGTCCCACGAACAGTTCCGGGCGGCCCTGCAGCTGGTGGTCAGCCCAGGAGACCCCAGGGAGTACTTGGACAACTTTATCAAAATCGGGGAAGGGTCTACTGGCATCGTGTGCATCGCCACCGAGAAACACACAGGGAAGCAAGTCGCCGTCAAGAAAATGGACCTCCGAAAGCAGCAGAGGCGAGAACTGCTTTTCAACGAGGTAGGTAATGGTGTGCTGGGTCAGCCTCTCTCTCTGATGTAACGTGCCCTTCCAATTTCTGAGCACCTCTGTGTACATTTTAGGACAGTAGAAAGGCACTGCAGATATGAAGACAAAAATGTGAAGGCATCCTGGTAACATTTCCTTCACGTCTTTCTCTGTGCGTGCACAGCTGATAAAGAGGTAATCATGAGGATCAGTCTGTGCTAAACATGATCTGCTTTGGTCCTCACGACAACCCTCTCAGGCAAAATGAGGCTATCACTATTTTCACAGCAAGGAAACCCAGACTGCGATAGGCAAAGTGACTAGCCCAAGAGCACTCGGCAGGTTGGCTGCAGAACTGGAGCTCCAATCCTTGTCTAGCCTAACCGGTGTCTCATGCTGCCCCATTTACACGGGTGTGTAGCACTTCACACTGGTGTGGTACCATTCGTATTCTTGTAAGCACAAGACTTAAACAGGGGTCGGTTTACCCGGATACTATCACTCTTTAAGAACTTTAAGATTTTTTTTTCCACCTATGAAAATAACAAGTGCTTTCTGTAGAAAATAGAAGCATAGAAAATGTCCCACATCATCCCACAACCAAGAAATAGGCTGCATTCATATATCAGGGTTTCCTTTCTATATTTTTCTATTTTTTTTTTAATTTGAGATAATTATATGTATAAGTGAGTATGTGTATACACATACATACACACAAGATGCCCCCCAAAAGTATTATTCTTTTTACGAAAGGAAAAAACTGTATTAAAATTGCAATACTCAAGTCACATTCGACTTCTGCAATCACAAGAGATACAAGATACAAAATACAAATTAAAAAATGATATTAGTATATATATATTTCTTTTTTTCTTTTTTTTAAATTAAATCATAGCTGCGTACATCAGTGCAATCAAGGGGTACAATGTGCTGGTTTCATATACAATCTGAAATGTTTTCATCAAACTGTTTAACAAACCCTTCATGGCATTTTCTTAGTTATTGTATGAAGACATTTGTATTCTGCATTTAGTAAGTTTTTCCTGTGCCCTTCTAAGATGCACCATAGGTTTGGCCCCACCAATGACCCTCCCTCCACTTCTACCTCCCCCCTCCCCTCTCTTCACATATTCTTGTGCTATAGTTCGGTTATAGACTTCATATGAAATCTTTAAATTAGCTTCATAGTAGGGCTGAGTACATTGGATACTTTTTCTTCCATTCTTGAGATACTTTGCTAAGAAGAATATGTTCCAGCTCCATCCAAGTAAACATGAAAGAGGTAAAGTCTCCATCTTTCTTTAAGGCTGCATA